>RJWJ010025647.1:0-23683 GCA_004363605.1 Indri indri | reverse complement strand
AGTGCCGTGGCGTCAGCCTAGCTCACAGCAACCTCAAACTCCTGGGCTCAAGCGATCCTTCTGCCTCAGCCTCCCGAGTAGCTGGGACTACAGGCATGTGCCACCATGCCCGGCTAATTTTTTCTATATATTTTTAGTTGTCCGATTAATTTCTTTCTATTTTTAGTAGAGACAGGGTCTCGCTCTTGCTCAGGCTGGTTTCAAACTCCTGAGCTCAAACAATCCGCCCGCCTTGGCCTCCCAGAGTGCTAGGATTACAGGCGTGAGCCACCGCGCCCGGCGTAGAAAAATCTTAAATAGGGGAGAGGAGATGGAATCCAGTGTAGGAGCTCTGGCCTGGCCTTCCGAAGGGCATGGGTAGCTTATCCACAGAAGCGGTAGGGAAGGCAGAATGTGAAGATAACTTTTCTAAAGGAATATGAGAGTGACTAGACTAAGGAAATATACTGGGATATCTAGGTAGCACAAGGGTCCAGCTGAGCTTAATGTTAGAGTAGGACCACTGGCATGGTTATGAGTTTTTCTCCAGAAACACTCAGCTATGAGGGTGCAGGAGTGGAGGGCTGAGCTAACCAAGGTGGGGATTTGTCCAGGTAAGATGAAGAGAGAGGGGGAATGGAACTTAATGATTATAATCATGGACCACAGAATCGAATTAGAATAGGAGTAATGAGGATACAAGGGGGATGATGACAAGAAGTGAAGATGATACACGTATCGTAGGGGAAAGCTGAAATACTAGAAGGAAGGCAGAGGAGCTGGAAAGATAAAAAATGGTGGTTGGAGACCTTGAAACTGAGATGACAGAATTGGTAGAGTTACTGTTATTGTTATTAGCAAGGTATAGGGTAGCAGATGTCAGAATCACCTAGAAGGCTTGCCAAAGGAATTGCTAGGCTTTATACTTAGAGTTTCTGATTCCAGGTTTGAGCCCCCAAATCTGCATTTCTAGTAAGTCTCAGGTGATGCCGTGTCTGTTGGTCTGGGGTCCACACTTTGAGAACCAATGGTCTGAGTTGTGACCATGGGTCAAGGACACAGCTTGGGTATTGGAGGACCCCTGCACATAACTAATACATGAACAGAGCTAATCTAATCCACACAGAGATTTTATTCAGTCACCATTTGTGAACCTGTATTGAGTTTAATGTGAAGTCTCACACAGAATTAAAAAACATACCAAATAAACAAAAATCAAGAAACGCCTTTACTTGTGTGAAACTCACATTTTAAAATCATGTCCGTCACACAGAAAGATGTAGTACATTTATGGGCTCGTTTATTCCATTGCAAAGTATAGAATTTCTGTTGTACTTTGTCCAAAGCAAAGAAACTGTATTTCTGAAAAGTGACGCATAAGTTATGTTAAATGTCTAGAAGATTAAATAAAATTTTACCTAATCACTCCATAAAGTGAAAAACATCACCCGATTAATACTTTCATAAATTTGGATTTTTATGTATGTATTAATGTTGTATAGTAAAGTCAAATGAAAGTAAAAGGTAATAGCCAGAACAGTCCTCTGTCAACATTCACACAAAAAGTCTTTGACACCAGCTCTGTTATTGAGAATTTTAGTCCATACATCCTTAGTATTATCAGCCGTGGCTTCTAACTCAAAGACCCTCGACTATACCCAAACACAAAATATTATTTGTATAATTTCAGGGAGTGTAAGAACCCTATGAAGCACATCCATATTAAGTATCCTCCATCTAACAGAAAATTGACCATAGATAGAATTGCAGAAAAAAATCTTTTGTGTCTTTCCTTTGTCCATAACACACACAATCCTTCTTATGAAAAGTAAACTTGATTTTTTTTTTAAATAATCGAATATATTTTCCCAGCACAAGAAATGTTCTGAATATATCTTTGGTGATCAAAATTAAATCAACAAAAACTGAACTGATCATACATTTTCTTGGATCCTGGGCACTGTGATGCATCCAAAGAGATAAGGTTATGGTTTTAGACCTCAAGAGGTTTATAATATCAAAGAAAATGTAAAGCAAACACACATGAAATTTACCTAAAAATATATAGGCCTGGGTAAGGATTCCAGAAAGCAAAAGGAGAAAGATGTCACAACATTAGCAATAAATCCGTTGTCAAAATAAGAGCTCAGATATTAGCAGCAACAGAAGCGATGGCCCTTCATGTCAGAATAGTGAAAAAAGAGGCTTTCTGAAAGAATGAGACTGCAATTGGGCCTCGTAGAAGGGAGTGAAAGAAATGAAATCAACATGTAGAAAGTATGTTTCAGAGACAAGGACAGCAGGCTACTTGTTGGTCTGAAATCTGACATGTTTGGCAAGTTCTCCATCAAAATGCACCATACCTGTCATTAGAGAGTGAAATGGGCCAAACAAGTGTAAGATCCCAGCAGAGCATATGAGTAGATTCAAATTAATGCAGGAGTTAGAGTACTGTAAAGTCTCCTCCAGGAAAGTTGCTTCTCCGGTTCCCTGTCAGCGCTTAGGGAATATTCAGCCATCAGCCTTGTTCAAACACCCATGTTATCATTGTTCTCATTATTACATATCTGTGAAGCACTTTACAGTTTCCAAAGGTGTTTCACATGTATGGCCTCATTTCTTGCTGTTAATAGCACCGGTATTGACCTTTCATTAAGCAGCTTCAGGGAGACAAACAGAATGAAGAAAATGGATGCAATTATTTGACCTACCTAAAATTTTGTATAATTAAAAAAAAAAGTCATTAAGAACTCATATAAATTGACACAATTAGCATCTAAAGGAGCAATGCAGTGAGTACTTTTGCTACGGGCCCTTGTAATACCCATGTTAGGTTGAGTTTCACAAATCTAACAGAAGAGGACTATAATTTGCCTCTGGATAATTAAAAAGGAAAAAGGTATCATATTCTTCAGAATTTCATAAGTTGTTGAAACGAATGCATTTTGCTCCCGTGTTTGTTTTTGACCCAATTCTCCAAATAAAATAATGCTGTCAAAATTAGAAATAAACAAGGTAGTTGCTTAATAAGTTTTCTGGTTCACTTAGGTATAATAAATTTAACATAATTTAATACTTTTTTCCATAATTTTCAACCTTGAAAGGTCTTCTGATCATTGTGACCATCGGTGATCATCTGGAACAACAGAAAGACTACAAGACTGAGTTAAACCTGAACTGACTTCAACACTAAGGTGAGAAAGGCCAGTGAAAACACAAGTCCACTTAATTAATGCTTCTGGTGAACTAGGATGGAAGTTATTAGGCTTTTACATAAAATATAAATTTTAAACTTTGCATTTTAATTACTTCAACTATCTACTTCACCTCCTAGACCTGGCCTTGCTAGCCTTAAAACTTTATTTTATGCCTTTAGAATATGCTTTTATTTAAAAACTCGAGAAGTTTAGCCCATCTTGCAAATAGATAATGAAGATCTGACATACTGAGCGAAGCTATCTTTTCTGAATATTCAAAATGTGCTATTACTCAGAACTTTTGCAACTTGATAGAGCACACGGGGCCTGGAATAACGGCAAGCTCCCCGCTGCTGCAACATGCCTGAGGCCTTGGAAAATTCTTAGGCACTTTCTGATTCCTCAAAAGCCAACGTACAATTAAATTTGGTTTTACTTTTAGGGGAAGTTAATTTGGCTGTAATTATTGGAAACTTAATCATCTATAAATTATATATAGAATACACACACACACAAATATTTGGTTTAAAAAAAGCATTTTTCAGTCATTCCAGATAACAGAATTTACTGTATTTCTAGTCATAACTTTAATCATTAACACCGAACCCCCTTCTCTGCAACTATCTACCACAATGTAGCTGAAAAAATGAGTCAATGATTGAGCAAAATGTACTAAATTTCTCCTTTGCCAGGAAAAACTGCACACACTAGCCTGGAAGTAAGAAATATAAGAAGAAAACCCAAATAAATCTAGGACCAGGAAAAAAAGCAAGGGGTATCCAATTTCACCCAATAGCAATTATAATCACCAAACTGTATGTAAAGTTTTACTGACTGGATTGAGCCAGAAGAGAAATAAAGCAAACGAAAGTTTTTTTGTTTTTTTTTTTTTAATATACATAGTAAAAAAACTCATGGATAATCATATGCTCTGCTCCACCAGGAAAAAATAACAAGATTTAAAATTGTTGTAATAAGGCAGTGGTTAAGAATACAACTACATTATGCTAATTATCATAGTTATACCATTAGCCAATGTGAATTACTACACTTATTAAAGGGACAAAATGACTTTTATGCTTAGCAGATATAGATAAGTTATACGAAGGTTTATAGGCTGAGAGTAAAATTATACCTCTTTTGCAATAAAAATAATGGTTTTAAATAGAAAATAATAAATAACATGAGTGAATATGAAAGTGTAAATAATTATTTTAACTTTTATAGAGGGCGAGACCTCAGTTTTATTATTGATAGTGTATCATATTTGCTTCCGCTCTGTACAACTTCAGCCTTCTTTAGTTAAAGCAAATGTTTAGTGTCTCATTATGGCTTTAATTCCTACATGAGAATTTTTTTTTTTTTGGCTTTTGCACCAACGAAGAAAGAACAAAAATAATTTTCAAGACCTTTTGATTCAATTTTCATTTTAAATAATCTTCTCCCCAAGCCCACGTCAAAAGCTTGGGAGACATTCCTGACATCTCCCCACAATGAATCAATTGCCAAGACCTGTGAATTCTATTCCCAAATGCTTCTCAAATTTGTTAGTTTTTCTCCATCTCTACTACCAATATTGAAGTCACCCTCATTTCTCACCTCAATTCTATCAACAAGCCTCTAACTGTTCTCTCTTCTTATGCCTTATTCTGAACTAGGGACAGCCCTCAAATATAACTCTGTCTCTCCTAAACTTCTCATTGTCCAAGGATAACTTCTAATATCTTCCTGCTGACCCACAAGTCCTGCATAATGTGGCCCCGACTCACTTTATGGCTTCATTTCAGTCCAACTTTACTATTCATATTCTAGCCTTTCCCACCTTTTTCCAGATCCTTCAATGTTCTATTCTCCTTCCTGCCTTAAAGTTGTCCCTCTTCCTCAGTGCTCCTCCCCTAAACAATCGAATACCCAATAACCGCTTCCTTAGAAAGTTCACTTGTTGACATCCATCTAGGTCAGGTCAATAATTACATGTCACATGTACCAGTCTGCTGTATGATTATCACAATCCTAATTATTTGTTCAAATGTCTATGCTCCCTGCCTCCCCTGCCCTGCAGGCCCCTTCCTCCCAAGCACATGCACACACACACAAACACACACTCACACTCCATCACAGCAGGGACCATGTTGGTCTTGTTTTCTACTAGATCTCCAGCCCCAAGAACAATTCATACTACAAACTATAAATGCCCACCAAACTGAGGGACAGCCCCCCTCTTGAGGAAAAAAGATGCTCCATAGGTTAGGTGTTAGAATCCAAGGATGATCACTTTGCTGAAAAATAACCCTGGGTAAAGAGCAGCAGGAACTAAACATCTTTTCTGTATGGCTCTTGACCTTACTCACCCTAAAAATGTTATTTTGAGCGTCAGTAATTGGGGGTACAAACAGCTACTGGACATTGTTCATAATGTTGTAGGTACAGCCTCATAAAACAATTTTTATCAAAAAACATTTTCTAAACTATAAAGAGCTGTGCTCTACAAATGTAAGTTAGTACAGTGATATGTGTATATAAGTGTGTATAAATGTTGATTTGAAGATGTATTTAGATATAATTATAAATATTTATATTTCTCCAACTGTGCTGTGATTTTCTCAAGGGTAGAGATTGTGTCTTCTTTGCGTGAAGTAAAAATTATCTTTCTTTTTCAAAGCTGGAACAAGTAAGGTCTTCTTTTCTTGGTCTTACCCAGTAATGGGTATACAATGGTTGCCTAAAAATGTTTCAGGAGTAAAGAGTTCAGCAGTCATTAGTAATCAAGGGACAAAAAGGCATGCACAGTGATGGGCTCTGCAAGGGACAGCTAATAAGCAGATTACATGCAGCTTCACCCAAGAAAGCTTGTGCATCGCCCTGTACTTTGCATTCAAACACACTCACAGATTAATGCGGTGATTCTGGATCCCAGTACGAAACACTCATGATTTACATAAGACTTGATAGGAAGAGGCTTATCTCTATGTTTTCCCTAAGGAGGAGCCCATTCGAATAGCAATCAGCAATATTTTCTTATTAATCAGGATGAAAATTTACAGATTTAGCAATATAAATATGAGAATATTATCTAACCACTTATTTCAGAATGAGTTCTTAAATGTATTGCTTTTACACTCAGAAATTGCTACAAATGAGTAATTTTTCTTGCCTACAATAAAAAAATTAATTTTGTTAATATAAACTCAGAAAAAGTTAATGGATAAAAATTAAGAACAGTACAAAACCACTGTAATCAGAACAGTGGGGTATTGGCATGGGAATAACCAGAAAGATCAGTGGCATACACTGGAGAAACCAGAAAAAAGCAATAGAAAAAATTTAATGTACAGAAAGTTTCAATTTCAATTGAGTGAAGAAAGGATAATTTATTAAAAATATAGCAATGAAAACTAGTGGCAATGTTTCTGAGAGAAAAGAAATATCATATGCTAAGATTCTAATTTGCTTAAAAATTTAAATGTAAACCTAAACCAATAAAAATTTTAGAAGAAACTTTAGAAGACTGAAGGTTCAACTCAGAGGTTAAAAAAAGATATATCTGAATGTGTAAATAGTACAGTCTTTTATATGACAAATAATTCTATCAACAAAATCCACTGGCAGATACCATATTGAGGAAAATTTTATAATCCAAATGATGTAAAAGTTTTAAAATCTAGAATCTATAAATAGCTTTTCAAATTAATAACAAAAAGATATGCCAACCACGTCAATGAACATTGAAAACATTATGCTAAGTGAAAGAAGCCAGATACAAAAGGCCACAGGTTGTATAATTCCATTTATATGAAATACTCAGAAGAGGTAAACCCACAGTGATAGAAAGCAGAGGGCTAGGGGAGGAGGGACAGGGAGTAACTAATAAGGTACAGGATTTCCTTTTGGAATGTTAAAAATATTTTGGAACCAGATAGAAGTGTGGTTGCACATTACGAATGTACTAAAGGCCATTGAACTGTTCCTTTTACAATGGTTAATTTTATGTTATGTGACTTTCACCTCAATTTTTAAAAAAGACAATATATCATCCAATAGATGTGCAAAGCATCCTCATAGACCTCTCACAAACTAATCCTAATGGCCAATAAACTTATAAGAAGATATTAAACCTCCCCAGCAGATAGAAAAATGCAAATTAGAATACCATGAGACATTTTATGTCCATCAGACCAGAAAAAATTAAAAAGAGAAGTAACAACTACTGCTGGTGAGGATTCAAGTGCATGATTACATTCAACAACTAGCTGCTACAAATGTGAACTTTTACAGGACTTTCTGAAAGTAATCCAGAGATATCTATAAAATTAAAGCTATATACACCCTAGTCCTAGCAATCCTATTTCTGGGAAACAACCTCAAAAGTGAAAGCATCAATAGGTAAGATTACATGCTCAAGTATGTTTACTGAAGCAAAGAGTTAGAAACAAAGAAAATGCCTTCAATAGGAAAATGGTTGAATACCAGCTGATTTAGAGGGATTTTTCCCAATGTCAAGTGACAACATGCAGAGAAGTCTATATAACATGATCTCATTTTTGTAAAGCAAAGGAAATATGTCTATATATGAACGTGAGAAAGTCATGGAAGAGTATTAATACATAGGGGCCATTACCACTATTGACAGAAGAGGGGAGGGGAAAATGCAGATGATCTGAGGAGAAGAAAAGGTAGAGGAAAACAGAGGAAGAGGAAAAAGGAAAAAAAAATTTTTTTTTTTTGGAGACAGAGTCTCCCACTCTGTTGCCCTGGGTAGAGTGCAGTGGCATCATCATAGCTCCCGGCAACCTCAAACTCCTAGGCTCAAGCGAACCTCCTGCCTCAGCCTCCTGAGTAGCTGGAATTCCAGGCATGCACCACCACATCCTGGTTAATTTTTATATTTTTTGCAGAGATGGGGTCTTGCTCTTGCTCAGGCTGGTCTCAAACTCCTGAGCTCAAGCCATCCTCCCGCCTCCGCCTCCCAGAGTGCTGGGATTATAGCGTGAGCCACCTCGCCCCACCAGAAGCTGTCTTTTAATATTTACAGTCTCACTTTAAGCAAGTACAAAATAAAAACCTAAGCACTCAGCAATAAAAGCCCTGAAACAAGGAGACGCCTAGCCCTATGCCGGTGGAAGAAGTCCAGAATGGGACACACGGAAAGGTTCCTGCAGTCTGTCAAAACTCCTCCCTTGGCCACCGTGATTACAGGATTAGGCTTTTAACCTTTCTTTAGGAAGAAGAATGTGAGATTTGATATCAGAAGCTACTGTACATCTTGTATGCTTAAATAAGGGTTCCCACCCTTATTAGCAGTAGGATTTTGGGAAAGTTATTTAAATTATTTAATCCACAGTTTCTTTATCTATACATTTATACCTCTGAAATACTAGTACCTTATCGATATGGATGTTGTGAGAATTAAATTAGACAATGCACATAAAAGTCTTATCACAATGCCTGGCACTTAGTGAGCTTCCGGTTAGTGGGCGCTAATAAATAACTCTAGATACAATATTTTTTCCACTACCCACGATGGTCTTCCATTAATGGAATTTGAATAGTTTCCTAAATAAAAATCCACCAAATGAAGTGGTCTCCTTGCTATTTTCTCTCCCTAGAAAAATACAATAGGATTATATTGTCAATGACTCCAGTATGAGAGTATTTTTCAAGGTGTTTTGTTTTTGTTTTTGTTGTTAAATAAGAGCTCTACACAGTCTCTTATCTGTAAAACGGGCATAATAATAAAAACTGTCTCATAATACTGCTCTAAACCTTGTAGTGGCTTCCATCTCACTGAAAGTCCTCACCACAGCTTTCAAGATGGATTCCTGCCGGATCAGGCTCCCCTCTGACCTCTCCAACCTCATCTATGACTAGTTTCCCTCCCTAATCCCACCTCTGCTTCAGCCACGCTCCTCTCCTTACTCCACAGGCATATCTCTGCCTCCAGGTCTTTACACTTGCCTCTCCCTCTGCCTGGAATGCTCTTCTCCACTTTCTCAGGTCTTTGTATGAGAGTCACCCTCTTATTCCCTAACCTGCCTATCTAAAATTTCAGCAAAACAAACTAAACTTAAAAAAAAAATTCTGATATTTCATATCCCCCTCTTCGGCTTTATTGTACTTATTGTCTGTCTTCTCTTCTCAAACGTAAGTTATTGTCTGTATCCCTCACTACAATGTAAAGCAGGGATTTTTATTTCTTCTCTTCTGTATTTCTAGTACCTAGGTAAGTGACACATCATGGGTACTTCATAAATATTTGTTTAATAATTAATAAGCACTGTTTAAAAATTTTATTGAGATAATATAAATTACATGCATATACATATATAATTTGGGGACTCTTCAAATTCCATTAATGGAAGACCATCATGGGTAGTGGAAAAAGTATTGTATCTGGAGTTATCTACTAGCTCCCACTTACCAAAAGGTCACTAAGTGCCAGGCATTGTGATTACATATATACACAAACCCATACATATAACACAATCATGATTAGTGACTAATGTAAAATGTAAAGAATCATGTGTGACAAAAACGTTCTTCTTAATCTAACTTTAACCAGACTCCTCTGAGCCTTCTGCTTAACTGGGCCCCAAACTTGGGTTTTCCTGTGTCCTTGGAAAATCCAGTTTGAGCAAGAATCCTGCTAAGTCAGTGTAGGGAAAATTCCCCACCCTTGGCATCTGACCACCCTGGATATCTATCACCCCAGCCTGCCTTCAGCAAGAATTCTGTTGAGTTGCTCTTGCACGAATCTCTCCTACCCTTGATGTGTCCTCTTAGTAATTTTCCATCCACTGTCCCCCTCCCTTGCTCCTTGGCTATAAATCCCCACTTGTCCTTGTATCTGAACTAAGCCTAATCTGTCTCCCCACCTGAAAGACCCCATTGCAGGGGTCTCTATACCTATCTCAATGCCCCCCCACTTTGAATAAAGTCTGCCTTACCATCTTTAACAATTATCATGAATAATGTTTTTCCTTAACAACTTTAAAAGGAAGCTATTTTTAAACAAGTTTACTGAATTAAAAACGAGCTCCTTTTTTCAGAGTTGAAGTATTTATAACAAAGATTTTAAATTATTGGTTTGCCTAAGATTAATGAGTCAACCAGGGGAGCTGAATATAATCTTCGTATTGTTGAGGTATCACAAGCAGGGGTCCCCAACCTATGGTGAGTTGTATAATTATTTCATGATATATTACAATGTAATAATAATAGAAATAAAGTGCACAATAAATGTGATGTACTTGAATCATCCTGAAACCATCCTCACCCTCCCCAGTCTGCGGAAAAATTGTCTTTCATGAAAACGGTCCCTGGTGCCAAAAAGGTTGGGAACCACTGAAAAGGAAATGATATTTGTAGACTATAGGGGGTTTATGGGACCAACCTTTAAGAAAAGAAATAGCACCTAATCCAAGAGAAGGAGTCCTTAATAATATGAGGTTATCTCTAATTAAATAACACATATGAAACAAGATGTCATGAGCAAAAGATGTCCTCTTATTCCTGAACTCCAGATTCTACCACAGAAACACATTCCTGAGAATAATTAATATTGCCCCATAGCTACCACCTAGTACCCTTTGGGTCATGACCATAGGAGAGATGACAGGGCAGGCTTCTCTCAGAGAGATGAATAGATGGCATTGCCACTCTGGAATAAAATGGAAGTTAATTCCCAGAGAGACCTAAAATTTTTACTGCAGTATAAAACATATTCATTAAAAGAGGAAGGAAAATTATGCTGATAGGAATTCGTAATTTCACAAGTTTGAGGTTGAGACATTTTCATTACCATCAGTTATAAGAAAACATGAGATCTTATGAAGAGAATTACAAAAACAAGACCATGTCTGTTAATTCAGGAATGTGATTTGGAAGACACATTCTTGGGCCAAGTCAATCATCAATTTCTAACTGTTGGCCCAGCAGCCACCTGGCCGCTGGCTCTTTGCTGAGCACTGCGGAGGATACAAAAGAAACTGAGGACATGATCCTTTCTTTCCAGAGGACTGCAATCTATTCAGCTGGGAAGATAAAACAAGCATTCATGAAGCAGAGAACAATTAAGCTTTGGCAGCATAATCACAGGTGAGCAGCTTTTGTCATCTCCACAGAGATGTGATCTTAAGTGAGCCTTAAAGACACAGGTGGGGTCGGAGGGAAGGCTGGGGAAGCTGCAAAGGAGGCAGGAGGGAGCACATGTCACCAAAGGGGCCAGGGCGGAAGACAGGACAAGGTGGTGGAATGAAATTGCGCAGGACCTTAAAATCTAGACAGAGGAACTGGACTGTGTGCCTGCCAAAAAAAAGAAACATTAGGATTGGAATTTGGTCTTTTGCCTTCCTGTTCCATAATCATCTGTCTTTATGAGACCCAGACGTCAGATTTCTTTAGTTTGAGATGAGAGCTATTTGGCTTTTCCTCTAAAAATGGTCCAGACAGAAAGTTTGCTTAGGCCTAATACTACAATCAAAACTTGTTTCTTCAAACCATAATGAATCCCACGGTTTATACTTGTACATATTATAATGGGTTTCTCCTTTCTCTCAGCTGCTGTCGATTTCACCTGACACAATCAACAGTAATGAACATCTTCAGAGATGCCCAGCGTGGGTCAACCTTTGAGCCAGTGCTGACTCAGACATAGGGTGCTGGAGCCTAAATTCCTCCCTCTGGTCACAGTCCCTAGGGTGTTCCCTATGATGTGCAGCCTATTTCCCCAAACCTGTCGTCTCTGTCCAGGCCATATGGCTATCCTCTCCCTCAGTTTCCAGAAGGTATTCTGGCTCCTCAGTCTTTTTTCCACTGGGGCTGAAGCCCTCCCTGAACTCCAGCTAATCTGCCTGGGGCCCTTGACTTGGTTCTGTGACCAATATTCTGCTTCTGATACCTGAACTCTTCTTCTCTACTCACTCTCCCTTTTTCAGTATAGCTGGATTCTTCTGGAATAATGATAATTGCATATACTGCTACTAATCTGACCTATGCCAGAGGTTCTTCCTGTCACAGCCTCCCATCCAAAGGCTGAATCCCACGGATATCCTGGCCAACCCCAATTTTTGGATTCCAGTTGGACAGATGCCCAGAGCTATGTGGTAAATACTATGATATGCCACCCAGATCCCTCTTCAAGAAAGGACCTGTTGTCTTAGCTGCTGGACATGCTGGCAATGACAGTCCTCAGCTGTCAGCCTTTTCAGGGATCAACTCAGTTCCAAAGAAGGGACCTGCTCAAGTTCACACCCCCTTTTGGAGCAGTCCACATATAACGACTGATCACTGAGACTATAAATATCTGGACATCCTTGTCCAACTCTGAGAGGCTGTTCTTGGTCTAGAGCCCCTAGTAGGTCATCCAAAGCAGATAGCAAGCCTGTATCACAGCTTAACTTCTCCTTCTGCCCAGTCTTGACCTGTACAGCAGTTGATATCCAGGGATCCCTTGTAAACATCCTGCACACAAAATATTTTCTCAGAACAGAGTTTGTCTTCTGGGGAAACCAACTTACACCATACTACAACTGGCTTTCTCCCCAAACACAAGCCCTGTACATTTTGTCTTAGTCTCTTATTCACCTCAGTTCACTTTTAAGGCATGGCTTTTGGTTGAAGTCATGATGATTTCTTAGCTAAATTTTAAGGAACTTTTTTTGGTACCATTCCCAATAAAAATAATTTTTCTTCTAAAAATCCTTAATCTAGAAATGGTCACATGCTCATCATTAGAAGATTTGTTATAATTTCAGGTACCTTAAAGTCCAAAATTAATCTTTTTGATAAAGATATTTTATATTTACATGATTTTAGCCTATTTATTTACTGTAACTGAACCAAACATAAAAGAATCAATGATACCTAGCTTGGAGTAGGGACCACCATCTCCTTATATAGGATTCGGCAGTATTCGCTGGTAATCACATGGTTCTCAATGGAAAACACTAGTGTCTTTTTGGAAAATAAAGGATCATTTTTGGTTGTTACAATGATGGAGAGGGTCTTTTTGGCATTTAGTGGGGAGAGGACAGGGATGGTAGTTATGAGTCAATATCAAGTACTACAAAAATCTAACCTACATCTTCAATAATTTTTTGTCATCTTGAAAAACAGTCATACAGTTGAAAAATCCATTGATAATTATTTTAGCCTAGGCTATAACTCCATTTTATATATTAAACATAAAGCCTTTTTAAAACGTTAAAAAAAGTGCATTTTGCCACAAGTTCAACATAAACTGAATTTTCTGGAACTGCAACTACCATGCAACCGAGGGAAGATTATATACTGTTTTGTTGTAAATTTACCAAGAATTATTCATCATTTGATAATTCACTTCACCTGGTGAAGAGCCAATACATCACAGTTCTACCAGCAATGGTCACAGTTGTGGCAGTCATACAGACAGGCAAACCTCTGCCAACTTTGTTCCATCTTATGGTCTAGTCCTGCCAAGTATTCACATCCTGAGATATATATTATTTTATTATAAATCATGTTCCTTTTTCTTCTCTTTTACATGACAATTAGGGAATTATGTTAAGCTTTTAAAATATTTATGTGTGTAAGATACATTAAATATGAATTTCATCTCAGGACAGTAAGCAGAGATACAAAATGTTTATAATAAAAAGGGATTATTGTCTCAGATAAGCTTGAGAAACATTCATGCAGAATACACGCAGTTGTCAAAGGAGTCGATTTATATCTTTATTATTTTAATAAAGCTCTTTAAGCAGAGAAAATATAAGACAGTGATCACAAAATCCTGACCCTAAGATAGACTGTAATCGCTATTCATTTTTTAATTCATACTCATTAAAACATGAGAATAAACTGCTCAAGTGAAACAGAAATAAAAATCATCTACGAAATTATGAAATATTCTTCATCATATTCCTTTTCTATCCATATATTCTAAAAGGGGGTGCAAAGGTATCTCCCTACAGAATCAATGTTTTATTTGAGCTTTTTAAATCAGAAATTTATAATATTTAAAATGGTTTTAAAAAGACATTAGTAATATAAACCTTATGATGTGCCAGATCAGACTAACAACCTTTATCTCAAAAGTTATTTAATAAGACCAAGTTCCCAAGTAAAGGCAAACACTCCTGTAGCTATCCAGCCATTGAGACCGTGAAAAGAGCCAAACCCAAAGATTTCCCTATCATATTATCATACTTATGCTACTATAAAAAAATGATTAAGAATAATATTTAATTAAAATTTGCATGTTTGTTCTTATTGCAGCATATAAAGGCCTTTGTTGTAAAATATTTCTTTCTAATCTATCAATTTTAGTTCATAATGATCATTTTAATTTAATTTTAAACAATAGCTATAATACCTTTTATTTTAAATAATATTTCTGAAAGTTTAAAATATTTCTTTTTTGAAAACCTATCAGGGCATAAGTATTTATTGCTATTTTATAAATGCAGTCAAAAAGGCTGCCCTCGTCATTTAAAAACAAAAGATAAAGGGCAAAGCTAGAGACAATGTAGGCCCCAAACACTCAACTTTATAGACTTGTTCTCATCACAGCTTCTGAAAGTTAAGAAACACTGTGAAAAGTATTGTTTTATCATTTTGGTTTGAAATTAAAAAAGAAAGAAAAGTTAATGGGAGATGAAAAACTATGTAAAAAGAGACAACACAAAGATGATAAAAAGAATAATTTCTCCTACCTAGAAAACCTCTTGTATTCCTATCATATCATTTTTAACCTCAGAATAATCCATGGTTGCAATACCATCCAACAGTGTATTTTGTGTCTGCTCTTTTGATAAATTCCATTCTGTTCTTCCTTATGTACCCAGAGGGTATTCATACGTATGAAGGAGAGAACCGCCTCTCTGAAACATCCTTTTATTCTCCATGGCCCATTATTCTCCCCTAAAAACAGAATTATTTCTGCTGCTATCTAAAAGTATTTTAATCTCACTTTGACATTAATCAGACTTTTTCTTCAAAAAAGCCACAGAGGAAAGCACTGTATTTACTCTCACAATGCTACAATTTCCTTCTCCTAGTCCTCTACTGTGAGTATTCGAACACAACTATTATTGTCACCACTATGTCCACTTCCCTGTATATCCCCCCCGCCCCATAAAAATCTTCCCAACTTTCACCGAGAGGAGGGAACTTACATATTAATCAATCATCAATATTGGTCTGTATTAAATCCTGTGATTCTTACTCCCTTTAAGGAGGGAAAAGGGCCAATTAAAGCAAAAGGGCAATTCTAGGTAGTACCATAGTCAACCCTCTCAAGCATCTACTAGGTGCCAGGAACTCTATTTATTATTACTCTATTTATTATTGTATTGTAGAGGTGAGCAAAAACAGACTTAGCCCCTGTCCTCATAGACATTGATCAACTAATTAAACCAATAAAGGCATTATACACACTAGGGTAAAAGGTGTCATGTGAGACCATAAAAGAGCATGATGTACCTTGGAGAAATCAACGAAGGCTTTCCAGGGGAAGTGAAGAATGAGCTACTGAATAAAGTTAAGTAAGAGGTGACCAGGTAAAGGGGGGAAGGATTATAGAAGGAAAGAGTTCACTGCAGAAAAAAAAAAAAAAATTCATGATCACATAGTAGTAAAGAAAAAAGCAGCGAGTGGGAAGTGGAAGCTGAAGTATTATAATAAGTAAGGTCAGATTACACAAAACCATATGGGGCTAGAAAAGGCTTTTGGTCTTTATTCTTAGGGTACCAGGAAGTCATTAAAGAGTTTATTTACATGTAAATGGTAGAGAAGTAGCTTAAGCAGTGAAAAAGGCCTATCCAATTTATAAGAGCAATTAGAAATAGTGCATTTAAAAATATTCTATAAATAAATGCAACTTAATCATAGCTGGAAAACTTCTAATAATTATCTAACTAATCATGTTTCACAGTTTAATTTTAACAGCCCCGATTGAATCCATGAGGCTAAAGAAAGAGAGAAAAAAAGGCAACTGAAAAAATCTGAATATAAGTATGTAAGCTGAATTAAATTAAATGAATTGAGGGGTATATACATAATAAATTATGCATATGCATTTTATAATAATATAGTAAAATGAATTTAGTTTAACGAAAAACTCTATTTCACATTAAAAATACAACACAAACATATGAAACCAAAAATTTCATACATTCATGAACTCATCACTGCTACTCAGAAGAGCATAAATAGCAAATTTGGAATCTCAAGCTTTAAACCCACAAAGTTTCCCTAAATTTTCACTTTTATCCTCATCTAGACCAGAATTGTTCATAGCAGCAGAAAGAAATAGACTTATTTGTTGGATGAATTAATGAACTTTCTCAAATGTTTAATATACAATAAAGCAATCCAGGTAACTTACAAATACTGTGCCTGTTTATAATAGCTGCCATTAATAACAAGTTGGAGACAAAAAGCAAGGCACAAGTGTTTGCCTTTTCCTATGCCTCTAAGCACATAGGGAATCCACATTTAAGGAGGGAAGGAGGGAAGCTCAGTTTCATTCCACTATTGATCTATCAGACAAGAACTTAATCAATCTTCTTTATAAGCTATTAAAGCCCAGCTCGAGAAATGAACTCACCTGATGCATTCAACATTGATTGCCTCTTTCTAAGAACTGAATATGTCAGTCTTATCTACTACTACAGCTGTGATTCAATTTTTAAGGGACAAGATTTTTCCTTCATTAGTTTTCCCAAAATGCTCCAATTAAGAAAAAGCATTTTTGATAGTGGCCCACAGTAAATGACTAAAATAAAATGAAGACCATAACCCTCAACTGCAGTCACAGCCTCCAGAGAAAACAAAAGACCAAAAGCATATGTTCATCAAAGGAAATTCAGCACTAGTCCCAAGATCCCACTCTAGCATGAATTCTGAAAAACGCTCTGGCGGCATGAAACTAATGTTGAGACCTTAAGCTCAGATAAATCTTGGAAATTCAAGGGAAACTCCAGGCAGCTGTAAATCTGCCTTTACTGCATATACATTTCAGCAAAGGCTTCTATATGTAGTATTAGGTTATATGACATCCTATTCAGCGTCTAACTGCCTCATAAATATAGGCAGCAAGGTCATTTTATATTTACAGGGCAACTGCCAAAGTGCTAGATGCTATACACTGGGGTGGGAGGAGGGGGGAAGCTCTACATCTTCAGTTTATTAGGAGAGGTTAATAGCACAAATCCTCAATGGTCAAAGAGAGTTCCCTTTGGCTCAGCTTTCTGGTTTCCATTTCCTCTTTCCAGGTCCCTTTACAGTCCAAAATTAAATACTGGGAGAAGCTGCAATAGAGTTATCTCTACAGTGTTCCAAAGCTCTTGAGGTATTTGCCCACTTCCAATATGAATATATTGCCAATTCCCTAATATAATATGAAGAATATTATCTCTGGATGTGTTGTCAGCTCGTTTTCCTATGGTAGATAAGAGGGGTGAAAATATCTATTCCCCACCCCTGACTTCTTTATTTCTCTACATTCTCTGCAAATAGAACACTGCTGTATCTTGGGGTGTTGGGTTTCTTTCACAAGGTCTGATTTTCACAGGCAGCCCAAACACACTGACCTGAATCCTTTCACATTGTTCCTAATGCATTCACTCACAGGCAAGGATTGTAGTAAAAGTACAGAGAGAAGGAATGGACCAAGGGCAACATTCCATATCAGAAGTGTCTCTTCTACCCTCCCACCCATCTGATTTTTGACAAAGAAAACAAGAACATACAGTGGGGGAAAGAATCCTTATTCAATAAACAGTGCTGGGAAAATTGGATACCCACATGTAGAAGACTGGAACAGGATCCACACCTCTCACCACTCACAAAAATCAATTCATGATGGATAACAGACTTAAACCTAAGGCATGAAACCATAAGAATTCTAGAAGAGAATGTAGGAAAAACTCTTATAGACATTGGCCTAGGCAAAGTATTTATGAAGAAGACCCCCAAAGCAATCACAGCATGAACAAAAATAAATAAATCGGACCTGATCAAATTAAGAAGCTTCTGCACAGCCAAGGAAACTATCATTAGAGCGAATAGACCACCCAAGTATCTTCTGGAAGCTTCTCTAAAACAGATGAGAATGGCACATTGAGCAGCCCAACAGGCTGGTTGAGCTCCTCCCTCAGAGCACTCACCCACCCCACTGCCCTCTGCCTCCCATCCCAACCAAGGTGTCAACCTCACTGCTATTAAAGGTGCTACTGTATCTGTGCATTCCCTTAGAAATCCAGGGAGTTGAAGGTCTCAATATTTCCAGAATGCCTAATACATTCAGAAAGATGGGATGCCGTATGGGGTCTAATGTTTATTTATTGCAGAAGTCAAGAATAGCTGGAAGTCCATTAAGAGGATGTTTCAGCAGATTATATTAACTTGTAATTAATTTTCAGTGGTATTTATAAGAGAACCCTTTAATCAGCATAATTCAGACTTTGAAAATTATAATATTAACTAATATTAATTAAATAATAATTTATAAATTTCAATAGTTTTAATTATCTTTTGATTAAATTACCTGTTAGTCAATTCCACACTGCTTTTGATATTAATTAGCTAACTTAAACATGATCTACTGAAACTACTCCCCTGTGGATTAAGGCATATTGTCTAAACAGGTCAACACTGAGATACTTAAGTGCGACAATTTAGATTGCATGATTAACAAAATTAATTGTTTGAGGCACTGGCTTTTTCATTCTCCATTTGCCAGCGGGTGAGGTCTTTAAAATATGCCTGGGTTTCCCTAGGCCCAAATTCCGAGACATCCCACATTCTGTTATTCCCTCTCTTCTCCTCCCCCCTTCCTTCTCTACCCTGTTGCAGAACGTTCTAGCCTTCTGAGACCTAAATTAGTGTCAGCCTATTAATCAGCCAACAAAATATGTCAGAGGAAAATGAAGTTGCAAGCCCACCGCCCTCTCCAGGCAGCTCGCTTCGCGCCCTCTCTCAGCGCAGTGTCTCTGCCGGTGGAGCTGGGGACCTCGGTGCTACAGCCCAATTTAGGTCTCCTCTGTGCAGTGACAACCAGCCCAGACTTCATTTCCTGAAACGTTAATATTTAATTTAAAGCCACCTACCCTCAAGTTCTCACAGATAAGTGTGCCACTGACCCCACACATGGCTCCCGAAGCGTTCACTGAGGATGCACGGCTCCCGGTTCTCCCCCACTCCCACCGCCACCCCGCCTCAAAAATGGAGATCCTTTTAAAATCAGTTATCAAAGTGACAGTTTATATTAATCATTAACATCATCAAGAAGAGCAGAGGGATACACTCTAAGCAAATAAGGTAAGAGATTTCATTTTTGCCACCTGAAACATAAAAAAAAAAAAAAAAAAATAGCCGCTTCCAGAAACTCGAACTGATTCTTCTCTCAAAAAGCACCACAGGATTGTTGAAGCTCCACCCCAGCTGATATGACATAACTTTATTCAAAGACAATCCTTACTCGGGGGATAAAATCGTCACTAAGAAGGTGTCATAGACAGTTTCTATAATACAAACGGAATGTGCAAGTGGTCATCTTAGGTTATTCATATGATAACATACTCTAAATATTTCATCCAGAACTACATGTTTACAGTGATTAATGAGGATAAGTTATATTTCGGGGCCCCTGACCTTCTCCAGCACACTATCTGATATGAGTGTCTTGTACTAAAGCTAAGAATAGCATAGTACTTGAATATGAAAAGCAACAGCAGTACATGAAATAAAAGGAACATTTGTTATGTCCAGAAATTTCACAAATAAACAGAAAGAAAGGAATTTGTAGTGCCAAAGTGTTGGTTGTTATTTCTGACTTATATCACACAGTTTTGTCATTTATATAAATTAAGCTCTAAAATGTACAGAAGATAAGGGAAGGGGCATAATGCACAGTTCTGAATTATTTTCTATCTATTATGCTTTTCTATAATTCATGGTCTAGTGATTTTACTTTAGTTTTCACCATTTAGATTACTGTTTTTTCAAAAAAGCAATGAGTTGTTTCCTTGCTACATGCAATATAGAAAATTCTTTCTGTTTACTTGGAAAAGAAACAAGTTGGTTTTTTTTTTTTCTTCAAGAATTGATTTTAAGTGACTTGTAATTGTTTGAACTTATTTTCATGGTATTTTTCTGGGCAAATGATTAATAAAATGTTCAACTGACAAGGAATTTTTATATAAATACAAATCACAAATTCTCTGTTAGTTACTGTCATAAAGGGGCTAGGGAGTGACAGGGATAGAAACACAAATGACCATGATGTGAAAATTTTAGAAATATATGATTTTATATTTATTAAATCCATAAACAGCAAAATCAAGAGTTATTTTTAAGGAGGAAATTCCTGTTTGGAATCATTAATCTAACATAAATTCAAATCTTCAGTTGCACAGCACAAAGAGAAACCAGGTGGGATTCACTGGGAAAATATCACTTAAAATAAAGCTAAATCTCAATTGGAAATCACTTATATATGATATATGAAATATAAAATACCTAAGACTAATTCTAATGAGCAATGTGCAGAAATGAAGAAAATAACGAAGTTTTACTGAGCCACAAAAAAAGACTTAGATAAATGGTGACACACACTTCTCTTAAATTAAAAGACTCATAATTATTTTAAAAATGCAAAGTATTTCCAAACTAATTTATAGCTGCACACAATTCCAGTTAAAATACAACTTTTTTGAATTGGTCACTCTCATGATCATCTGACAAAACTAAGTAAGAAGAATAGGCAAGACTACGGAAGAATTTGAAAAGAATGTTGAGGAGAGAACTTACACCGTGTGTTATAAAATGCATCACAAAAGTACAATGGTTAAAGCAGTGTGATGCTGGTTCCAAAATACCAATCAGATAAAGGGACAGAACAGAAATCTCCCAAACCTTGGAAAGTAAATGTGTATTTAATACTATTACAATGATGGCATTCCCATTATTATAATAGAAAGAAACACGGTCTTGGGATTACTGGGAGGAAAAATTGGGAATACTTACATCACACCATATTAAAAAGAAAATCCATTCCTCAAACAATTCAACATTTTAATCAAGTTTTATCAAGTGCTTCTGTGTTCTAGGCACTAGTTCCACTTCCCAGATATAGAATAGTTTTTTAAAGAAGAAGAAGAAAGCAAGCAAAGTCCTTGACTTACATGAGCTCATATTCTGGGGCAGTCAGACATATTGGGCTAGCCAGACAGTTAACCAATGAATCAATTAAACGGTAATATCATTTAGACACCAATAAGTGCTGTGAAGAAAACAGAGTTGGAGGGTAGAGTAACAGAGAGGGTTGGACCTATTTGAGATACGATGGTCAGAGAGAGCTTTCCTGAAGACCTGATACTGGAGTGGAGACCTAGGTAAAGTGAAGGCACAAACCATGTGTACTTGAGGCAGAGCCTCCCAGGTGCAGGTGACCACAGGAGGAAAGGCCAGGAGGAGAAAGGCTGTGTGTTCAACAGCTGCAAGGGGGCCAGCGCCAATGGAACACACAGCACAGTGTGAGGAGAAAGACAGAAGCCAGAACATGCAGAGATTCATGGACGAGGGTGAGGACTTAGCATTTTGTTCTAAGTGTGATGAGGAAGTCATTGGAGGGACTAATCTAATGACATAATCTAATTTAAATTTTGAAAGATTTACTGTTTTGTGCAAAGCAGACCATCAGGGACCAGAGTGAAAGCAGGGAGACCTGTTAGGAACTCTTGCTGTAGTCCAAGTGAGAAGCCTGATGACTTGGAACATGTGATCGGGATAAAGTGATGAGAAATGGTGGGATTCAGGACACACTTTGAGGGTAAAGCCAACTGGATTTGCTCATATTAGATGCAGGATGTAAAATAAGTTATCTGAATGATGCAAGAAAAAATATCAAAACATTATCATCATTATACCGATAATATAAATATTCAGCTAAAATGAAAACCTTAAAATATAAAATAAAAGCTTTTTGATAAATAAAAATAATTCTTGGTGAAAGATGGTGGATGGTTCTATAAATCATGTATTTGGAACTTGAGAAGTAAGCAGACAATTACTTTAAGGTTCTGTGGGGAGGCACCATCATCTATTTAACTTTAGTTTCCTCTTCTGATCTCTGTTCCCAGGAAGATGCTGCTTGATGCATTCAAATGGAGTTTGTAGCAGAAAAAAAATTAAATCCAAAGTCCCCAAATCTCATTTCAATAATTCTTTTCAACCTCAGCAATCATCAGCTGCTTTGCCAGGGTTACTGACGAGGTCACATAACTGATGATTTGAATGACCACTCCTTATTTTCCCCCCTCATATTCTAAAGAAGGGGCTATATGCATAAACTGACCCAAAATTAAGCTTCCAAATAAAAAACAAAGATGAGATGTTGGCACATATTTATGTGATAATTATAGTATTCTTAGAGTTATCTAAAATCAAACTTTTAACTATGATGCTAAACTTCTAACACATAATTCTTAGAAATTTTTTTAAAGAAGTTAGAATACATAATGATAAGAGTATGCAAATTTGGTTCTCCAAGTTTACTGGCATTATTTTTATTTGATTGAGTTAAAATGATATGTAATATTATTGCACACAGTCTGACTTACCAAATGTTATCAGAGAGATGAATAAAAATTGATTTTGAAAACTGAGCTAAAAATATTGAATTTGAAATAATGTCCTTTATTTTCATACATATGCCTACATTCATATCCTTACATATTTTAAATTTTCCCACAATATCTAATTATTAGATGTGAGATATACAGATTTATCCCCTTTTTGGCTTTTATCTAAGGTTTTACATAGCTCGTAATAATATGTCAACAAAATTGGCGATTGTACCCTGACTTGTAAAATAAAACTCATTTTAAGAGTATCATAAATCTAACAGAGTATGTCTTATGCTGCGAATGGTAGAAAATTGGATATTAAACACTAGGGACAAACTGATCTTCTAATTCTGGTACTTGAGTAAGTACCAAAAGAAAAAAGAAAAAGAGAAAAAATCGTTATCTGGAGTTGATAGTTTAACTGATCATGATCAATTTGAAGTGCTTATTGCTTAAGTAAATGACCTTTGGGGTGATTTCATTAGCTCCACATACTGCAAAAGGTTATATCTGAATTCAATTTTATGATTGAGTCTAGGCATATAAAATCTCAAAATAGTTTGAA
Source organism: Indri indri (assembly GCA_004363605.1). NCBI lineage: Eukaryota > Metazoa > Chordata > Mammalia > Primates > Indriidae > Indri > Indri indri. The sequence goes on along the minus strand of RJWJ010025647.1, from coordinate 335 downwards.
TGGGTGTAAAAAAAAAAAGGCACAGATTCCTTCTGAGACAAAGACTGGACTGAAAATCCTGCTAGGCTTTGCTTAGCTAATTGTCAGCTTTATGTGTGAGTAAATATTTGAGAAAAGAGTGGCAATGCACTGATATCATCCTCACTTTGATGTTTGTGGTTAGGAAATGACTTCCAACTTTTTAGCACTGTAAATTACTATAAATAAGATTTGGTACCCCTGGGATCCATTTCATGTTTTGTTTTGTTTAGAGTTTGAAGGGCTTTTTTAATTCTAAAAAAATTGAGATATAATTGACATACCATAAAATTCAAAATTCACCCTTTACAATTGGT
>RJWJ010025646.1:0-23687 GCA_004363605.1 Indri indri | reverse complement strand
TAGATTCAGTTAGGAATACCTTCTGTGCTGCTGTCAGGTCCTAGGATTCACAAAATCTAAAACAAAAGGTTTAGTTTAGAAAATGGCACTTGGTGAGCATTCCAAATCAGGCCTTGTTTTTGTGCCAGGCACTGTAGCATGTACTGAGGATATACTGCTCTCCAAAGGTAGTAGGGAAGTCGTATTGACAGTTACAACAGGTAAATGCGTATTGAAATACAGAGAAGTAGAGTCTTAAGAAAGCACCTATAGGTAATTCAACTCAGCCAGGAGAGTTTGGAAAATTTTTCTTGGAGGCATATACACATTCCTTGAGTCTCAACCAAGTTAACTAAGTGAGCAGAAGAGACAAAAAGGAGAGTAATTTAGAAAAATACTTTTTTTGTCCTGGGTGGGCAAAAATCCACTGTCTCTCAGATTTACTGTCCTTTTGCTCTCTAATTTGAACCTCATTTCTTCACGCTTCAGGACCTCCTTGGTTCCATGCATAGGCACCCATAATCATTTCATAGATTCTTTTTTTTTGAAGTGCTTTCAGGGCTTTCTGATACTCAACGCTTCTTTTTCCTTGGATGTGTTTTACTGCTTGTTTTCTGGCTCTACACACTTGCTGTCCATCCAGCATTGAGGTTCCCTACTCAAGAGCCAGCCTGCCCCGGGAGAAGACGAACATATAGGCTAGAGAAATAGGAACCATGTGGTTCATAAAGTCCTGTAGATATCTTGAGAAGTTGCTTAAAGCTTATTCAGAAGTTTATGGGAGCCACTGAAGCCTTTTAATTCCAGGAGAAACATTATTAGATTTTCACTACATAAAGATCATTCATTGTGGGAAGGATGGATTGGCGGGGTGAAGTCTTATGATAGGAAGAACAAGTCTGAGCCTGTTAGGATTAACCAGACAAGAAGTACTGAGGGCCTGAACTAAGGCTACAATAGTTTGGAGTATAGGAAAGAGGATGGACATTAGATTATTTACGTAGGGTAGAAGGGCCCTAGCGACTGATTATTATGAGAGAATCTTTCAATTTGTTTGATGAGTTCAGAGGGGTCATTTTGTTTCTGTTATTCTTTCATTCTGGGTTAAATAGAATACGATTCATGTTCTAAATTTGGAACTACAGTGTAGGTAAAAGAGCTTAGCATATATCTTGGCATATCCTTAGTAAATATTAGCTGTGCAAATGAAAAAGTAGGAGATTCCAATATTCTTATCACATAATTGACTTATTTTGGGAATACACCCATGTCAAGTCCATTGCATAGAGAAAATTGTCTGCTTTCAAGAACCCACATTCTGTCTCATGAAATTTTTTTAAACAAGTAAATGCAAGATCAGAATTCATCTTTGAGAAATGCTAAACCTACAAAGCTGTTCTAAATTGTCCTTATCTATGTTGTCTTCATGAATAGCTGAGTAGCTTGTTAGAATTGCTTCCCAAGCCTGTATGGTAAAGAGGCAGGATGTTTGATTAATTCAAGGAAAGTTTCTTCTTTTGTCCAAAGTGAATGTGGGTATTGACTCAGGTTCTTATTGCTTAGTTCAATACCTCTACTTCTTGGTCCTATCTATATTTCTTAATTCTTTGAGGCTCTATTCAGAAAAGTTTGATACATGATTTAGAGGAAGCATTTTCACTTGGAAGAGTAGTTTTAAGAATAAAATGCTGGGCTCCTGTAGCTGTTCTGATGTAATTTTTATTATGTTGATAATGGTAAAAGAAGGAGGCTAACCAAAGTCTTTCTAATGGCAATGTTAAAACAGTTTTCCTTTATAGACAAATTATTAAAGAAGAAGCATTTATTTTAAAAGATGGTTTTCAGTTCTATAGGCAGTCACGTTGCTGAAAACAAAGTTGAAAAAAATTGCTGAGGCACAAAGCCAACTTTGAAAGTGAGAACCTGCCGAGTTTCAACCAAACCCACTGACAATGCACTGCAGGTGGACGCCACATGGGAGGATGAAAAAATGTGATTGTGAGGGTCATGTTGACAGTTCCCTATCCATAATCTATTCCTCTTAAATTTGAGCTGTGCATCTGGTACATATTTCTGCATGTATTTTTACTGCAGGAGCTTAGAGTTCTTTAAGTAGGTCAAAAATATGCTCTGAAACCTCCTGTTGGGGAGAGATGGCAAAGTGGTGTGAGTGGGCTGGCAAATGCCAGTGGCCTTGGGTTACACAGAGCCCTATTAGACTATTTGAGGTTGTTTGGGGATCTTTGCAGCTGACAGTAGGATCAGTATGGACTATACTTCAAAAAGGACCAAGGATACCCCATTTCCTTAAAAAAGCCAAAAAAAGTTCTGCTGATGCAGATTCAGTTCAGGACAGGGGTTGAAAACCAAGCTGATGATCCTCTGCTGCTATTGCCTATAATATGCTAAAAATAAATAATTTGATAACAGAAGAGCCAAAGACCTATAATCAATACCCAGGGCTTACAGTGTAGACTGAGGCCTACTTGAGGGCACATGATCCCCTGTGGTGAGCACAAGTCAGGGTAGGTGTCTTAGGCTGCTTAAATCACTTTTCAACAAATGCACCATCTTAATAACTACTCAAAGTGTGATTGACATAGATATCTGTCCATGTTATTGTGGGGGAGAAGGAAAACATCCTCTTTGCCCCTGATGGTTCACTGAAAGATCAACGCACAACAATGGAGATTAATAAGAGAAAGAGATTATAAATTTATTTACCTATGGGGAGAATCACAGAGTGATGACCCAATATCCCAGTGGAGTCCAGACATTTTACCCTCATTTTAGAGGAAAGGGGGAGATGAGAAATATAGGTAATTCTGTTTAAGGGCAATAAATGGTTACTAGGGAGGATGAATAGATACTTGGAAGAATGAATGGATGAGGGAAACAGATTAATTTGTAAATGATTCTCTTTGGAAATTAAATGTTAAATTAACCTGACAGACAGATATCATCTTTAAAATGGGTTGATCCAGGTCTGGTTGCATTCTTGATCTTCTTCCCTGCCATATGTTGAGATAACAGGGAGGGGAAGGAAAGGAAATTATGCTGATGGGTCTGTCTGGTTTTATGCAGATAGAGGGAAAGTACTTTCTAAGGCCTGTTGATCTCTAAGGGCCTTTAATTCAAAATACTCTCTGTTCCAAGGAGTCATATTTTGGGGTGAAATTCCCTGAGCTCCTTCATTATCATCTTTGTAAATGGCGAAGTAGCCCCTTAGGGAGAGCTGCTACTTTTCTTACATTTTCTAGTAGAAGGTGTGGTTTAGACTCTCATGTCAGGGAACATGGCTTGGTTTTAGAAAGTGTGACCCAGAGCAAGAGTTTGTAGTGGTTCTTCAACTTGGATTGGACAACTGTCTGAATTTCAAGGAATAGTGATTGGATTGTTTCAACAGCTTCAAAGTTCCTTTCCTCATGCTGAGTCCTTTCACCATCCCGCTGACATCATCCAGTTACATAGATGGGGCTCTGCTTTGTGTTAAAATGTGTCATGTGTCTTTTTCTTCATTCATTCATTTATTCCTTCCTTCTTCCCTTCCTTCCTTTCTTTATTTTAAAGGGAATCAGAATATTTTATCCCAAAATATATTTCTTTGACGTATTTTGAGATGGCTGCCATGGGGCCAGCAGACAGAAATAACTCTGCAAAGCTGTCTTTTGTCGGGGGGAGATTTGCATCTGTAGAGAATCTGTACTGATGCAGCCAGACCTTGCCCAGATCTAGGAAAGATAAACTGAGAGTCTGACACCTTTAAAGGTCTGGGACAAAAAACACCTCCCAAACCATTTACCATCCATTCTCTCCGAGGGCTGCTACCTGGGAGGTTTCATGGACATAACAAGACAACCTTTCCAGCCAAGACTCTTCCTCTCTCCCTCTCATAACCTGTCTTCCCACTCAAACCCGTTTTTGGCCATACTGTGAGCCTGCATTCTTTTTGTAACTTCAAGATGGTATAAAAACTTCTGTACCCCACTTGGAGGGGTGGATCTTCATTCTGAGGGCTCCTGTGTATACATGTTAAATAAATTTGTATGCTTTTTCTCCTATTAATCAATCTGCTTCATGTCAGTGATTTCCAGTGAACTCTAGGCCCCCTCGCTTTCCTTTTCTTTTCTTTTTTTCTCCTTCCTTCCTTCCTTCCTTCCTTCCTTCCTTCCTTCCTTCCTTCCTAGCTTTCTAAAGTTGTAGTTCAGCATTCTTTATGCCATTCTTTACTCAACCACATCTGCCATTTTGTAGGTGTTCAATCTTGGGCAACTTACGTCTTTGAGCCTTAGTTTTATCCCATAAAACATGGGGGAAATAAATGCCTTCAAATGTTGTTCTGAGGATTAAAAGAGCTAATGTAGGTAAAGCACTTAGAACAGTATCTAACACATAGTAAGTGCTGTATAGATGTTAGCTCTCATTTCTCCTTCTCATATTAAACAGAGAAATGAGCAATTGAAAATCTGTGCTGGAATTTGGTGTCAAAAATTTGTCAACGTTCTCCTACAATTTCATTAATGTTCTGGCTTTACTACCTTCGAACATCCAGATTCAAGAGCAGATATAATCTCAAGCTATTGATGGTATTTATTAGTCACCTATTATCCATGTTGTAGAACCAATGGGGACCTAAACTGCAGCCTAGTTTAGAAAAGGGATGGTGAATGTGAACTCCCCGTATGTGTATTCCCCTGGCCCTACACACATGTAGTGGTACTCAGGATATCTCTAGATAACATTTACATATATGTACCCAATGATCCAGGGTGGGCATAGATTGTGTCGAATGAGTCTCCTGGTTTCTAGAGCTCAAAAGCTCCCTGATAGATGTGATTGGTGATTCACCCCATTGCGTCTTATGGAACATGAGCCTCACTGAGACCTGAGAAAGTGTCAGTGCTCTGAGGGCACCACCACTACCAAGCTGTAGGGTGAGGCTGGGTGTGGAAAGCATGCACCTGACATTGTGAGATGAACTTATACCCTGTGTGTCACCCCAGAGGCCATGAGCATGAGCCTCCATAGTCCCTGAATTGTCACTAGAGGATACAGTATGGGCATACCTGTGAATTGTTCTCAGGATTTGTGGAAGTGACTCTTAGCTAATCCAAGGCTGGACTTGAAAGCTCTTGAAGTAGGTGAGAGAGCTGCTGAAGAGCAAGAAGGACTGGAGAACCTAGAAAGTTTTTTGAGAGAAATAATAGTGATGATAGCTATTAATACCATTTATTGAGCACTTATTAAGAGGCTGGTATGATTTGAGTGCTTTTATCTCATTTAATCTTCACAGTCATCCCTTTCTCAGTTTTTGCTATTCTCAGAATTTTATTGAATACTTTTTCTCTGTTGATTGAGATGGTCACACTTTTTTCTTCCTTAAATTTGTTAAAGTGATTCATTTTATTGACAGAATATCTAGTGACAAATCATTATAGCAAATCTGGGGTAAACTAAATTTGGCATAGCATATCATTTTTATTAATTGTTGGATTTGGCTTGCTTAATATTTGGTTCAGAATTTTGCATCAATGTTCACGTGTGAGAGTAGCCTGTAATACTTCTTCCTTATACTGTCCTTCTTTAGTTTTGGTATCAAGAGTTTAATAGTCTCATAAAATGAGATGAAAACATTTTGTCCTTTTATATTTTTTGAAAGAGTGTGTATAAGACTGAAATTGTCTGTTTCTTGAATGTTTTGATACAACTTACCTGTAAAACTATCTTATCTCGGTAATTTTATTTTTCCCTCATGATAATTTTTTTTACTTACTTACTGTTTTGCTCAATTTCTTTAATGGTTTTCTTTTTTACCATAAGGCAATGTTAGTGTAGTTTTCTATGAAGTTGTCCATTTTATCTAAATGATAGGCTTTTTCTTAGTATTTTCTGTTTAATTTCTGTTGTATGTATAATGATGTTGTCCACTTTTCATTCTTAAAGTTGTATATTTTTAGTTCTCACTCTCCTCTGTCTTTCTCTCTCTTTTTAATCTTTTTCAGTACTACCAAATGATTTGCTTATTTCAGGGCTGCCCCTAATATTTGTGGGGAAAAATTACAAATGGAGGTCCACATAGTGTATGTCTAAATACTTAAAAATTATAAGCCAAACTTCATAAATTCTTTGCCTAGGCTGATATCTAGAAGAGTTTTTCCAACATTTTCTTCTAGAATTCTTATGGCATCATGTCTTAGATTTAAGTCTGTTACCCATCTTGAATTAATTTTTGTGAGTGGTAAGAGATATGGATCCTGTTTCAGTCTTCTGCATGTGCCTATCCAATTTTCCCAGCACCGTTTATTGAATAGGGATTCTTTTCCCCAGTGTATATTGCTGTCTACTTCGTCAAAGATCAGATGGCAATGTGTGGATGGTTTTATATCTGGGTTCTCTGTTCTGTTTCATTGGTCTCTGTCTCTGTTTTTGTGCCAATGCCATGCTGTTTTGGTTACTATAGGCTTGCAGTATAGCTTCCCAAAGGCAATCACAGCAACAACAAAAATAAATAAATGGGACCCGATCAAGTTAAAAAGCTTCTGCATGGCCAAGGAAACAATCAACAGAGCAAATAGACAACCTACAGAATGGGAGAAAATATTTACATGCTATACCTCCAATAAAGAACTAATAATCAGAATCTACAAAGAACTCAAGTAAATAAGCAAGAAAAAAATCAAACAACTATGTTAAAAAGTGAGCAAAAGAAATGAATGGAAGCTTTTCAAAAGAAGATAAATTAATGGCCAAAACCACAATGAGATATCACATAACCTCAGTGAGAATACCTTTTATCAAAAAGTCCCAAAACAATAGGTGCTTTCACGGATGCAAAGAGAAAGGAACACTTGTACACTGTTGGTGGGACTGCAAACTAGTGAAAGCTCTATGGAAAATAGTATAGAGATTCCTCAAAGAACTCAAAGTAGACCTGCCATTTGATCCAGAAATGCCACTACTGGTTATTAATCCAAAGGAAAAAAAAATCATTTTATCAAAAAGACACTTGCATTAGAATGTTTATTGCAGCACAATTCACAATTGCAAATATGTGGAATCAACCCAAGTGCCCATCAGTTGAGTAAATTTGGATTTTGACCTCATGATAAAAGGAAAATTCTGAGGGCTATTTAGGAAAGACAAGAGTTGGATTTGCATATTAGGAGAATGGATTGTGTAATTGCTAATAAATAAAGAACATTTAAATGAACACTGGAAATGGGAGGAGAGAAAGGAGATGGGGAGAACCAGTCAGATTTGTGGTATTCATTATTAGACTCACATTAATGTGATTTCCTCAAAGCCCAAAGTAGATTGTCACATTTATACTCTAATGGCATACTATGCTTTTACTTCATTAAATTTATAACAATCTGTAACTACAATCCATTTATATGGTAATTTATTTAATCTCTGTTGTGCCACTAATCTGTAAACTCTAAGAGTGTAGGAAATTTTGTTGCTGTCCTCACTATTCTATCCCAAGTACTTTGTATAGTGCTGGAATAGGGGAGATGCCAGGTTGTTGAGTGAATGAATGGATGAATACATGAATGAATAGGCAAGAACGATTCTCAGATTTCTAGCTTGAGACTCTGGGTAAATGCTGTACCATTCACTATGTAGATAATGTAGAATGATTTATAGGCCTATGAGGGATGGAGGTTTGACCATGATGAGTTTGAAGTGCTTGTGTTGATGTGGGTGCAATTTCTGGCAAGTGTTTCACAAAGGGAACTGAAGTTCATGAGGGAGATCTAAGCTGAAGACATTGATCTAACACTTGCTGGTATGCACGTGTAGCTGAAGTTATGGGAGGAAGTGGGCTGATCCAGGGAAAACAGATATGATAAGAGAGAGAGTGCCTGGACTGGAACCTTGGGGATAATCAACATTTAAAAGGGAGACAAGGAGGAGCCTTGAAGGAATCTTAGAAGATGCTTCCTGAGGGGTAGAGGAAAAGGTGATGTTACCCAGAAAGAAGAAAGCAAGAGAGTCAAACGAATACAGCCAAGAAGTTTGCTAAAATGTAATATGAACCAAAAAGTGTTCGTTAGATTGGTCAACTCACATCTTGACAGAAACAATATTAACTGTTTGAGCAAAATGCCAGACTATCCTGGGTGGAGGAGTAAGGCAGGGAGGAAAGGATGAGTGCATATAGCTTTTTTCTGGACGCTCCTTTGTAAAATTATAGTGACTGTGAAAGTGGTAGAGTGAGGATATAAATGCTGAGGGCAGAGCACTCCTTGAAGGTTTCACAGCTAAATTATGAACCAATAACCTTGCTAAAGGGAGATTATGAAGTGCTCATATGGAGTGTTGTATCCAGTTCAGGACTTTAGAGTTTATGAAGAAGAACTTGGGAAGGATTGCAAGGAGAATCTCATAGGTGGTTATATGATCATGAAAGAAGACCTTGAGGACATTAAGTAGGACAGCTATCTTCAACTATGAGGGGTGCTACTTCTCAGAAGAGGGTGGCCATTCGTATGTACTTCATCTCTCCAAAGGAGAAAACATGGAAAAAGACTTCAGTTACACCATGAGGAATTTAATTTAGAAAGCAAGATTTCCTGAGGTTGAGATCGAATGTTCAAACAGGCTAGAAAAGTTGCTGTGAATTCTCTTCTTAGTGGTCTCAGAAATATAACATTAAAAGTTATGAAATAAGACCTTGAAGAGTAAACATTGTTGATTTTGATTAATCCTTTCTGAGAGAGAATACTTACATGGTCAATGGCTCCGGTAGCTAAGGGACTGGCGATGCAACTCTCTACAGCTGTGCAGTCAGTCTCTTGCCAGCTAAATTGAGCTAATTTGACACAAAGTGGTTGTGTGTGAGCCCTACAGACCCTTTCCACATCTCAAACCCTAGAGGTGCTCACACTACTACTTGTGGGCTTCAAGTTTAGATCTAAGTAAACTTGAAAAATCCATCCGGCGTGGGCCGATTCTAGAATTCTGGAATGTAAGATAATTTGGACAAAAGCAGACACATAGTGGAAATCTCAGAACACTATATGGCTTTGTGAAGCTTGGAGGCCTAAAACCTTATTTATTTTTCTCTCAAATTGAACTGAATGTATGAACAGCTAGTTGTGGGTGGTTTATATACTGTCACCCACCTTACGGCATGGTGAGCTCCTACCCACTCCCACAACCAACTGTATTTTTTTGTTTTGGTAGGAAAAGAATGTAAATTGATCATACTGTCTTCGTTCAAACACCCTTTTATTTTCTTAAAAATTTATCCTTGTGTAAATTTGTTTCTTTCCTTTTTTAAAGGAATGATTTTATGAAATGTCTTTACAATGACATTTGTATCATATTTAAAGGTTTTGTTAGTATTATAATTATTGCGTCTATAAAGATCTGTGTGAAAATGTATTGAGGTAGATACTATTAAACTTACATACAGAAAAACTTACAAACAGAGAGAGAGAGAGAGAGACAGAGACAGAGACAGAGACATATTTACTTAATATAAGCTTCGGTTTCATGTTGGTCCCTGAGTTTAAAATTGTGGTAAGCTTAGAAAGGATGTTGAGTTTTCTTTTACCTAACATAAATTGTTATTTAACAGTAATAAACAAGATAAGTAGCTATTTCCATGGGTGATTATGTTTATGTGTTTATCTTTGTAGATGTTTTCTGTTCCATTTCGCTTTTCAGATTGATTCTGTGTTTAAATTAGACCAAAAGGGGGACTTGAAAAGTAGGACCTAAAACAGTGACAATACACCAGTTATGGCCAGAGTAAAAATGTTGGTTGTTATCGAATAGAATAATTAGCTATTGTTCTGGATTCATTAATTCATGATATATTCATCGAACTCATTTATTCTCTTATTCACATAGTGATCACTCTATGGTAGGAATCCTGTTAAGCACTCGGGATGAGTAACACATGGTCCTTGCATTCCAGAAGCTTGCGCTCTGTGAAAAGGGACCAGGTACATGACAAAAATGAGGGCAATTATGTTAGTGAGACCTCTTTGGGTTGTATGTGACTGGACCCAACTTCAACTAGTTTAAAAAGAATGGAGAATTCATTGGCTCACAGAATCCAGTGATGTTCTGAAGACACAAAGCATGAAAATACAGGGATGTAGCCAACCCTTAGGGACAAAAGCAATTTCCCCTAGGCTTGAATTTCTTCTTTTACCTCTGTGTTTTTTCCTCAGAATGACACCTTTATTGTCCTTCTCCACAGGGCAGATTTACTCTTGGTGGTGGTGAACTCACTACTGCGAAGCACTAACTATGAAGCCTATGCTTCCCACAAAGGAGAGGGACCAGCTCACTTTTGAAGCTTCAATTTAAAAAATTCTTGAGATGTTCTCTGATAAGCCTAGCTTGGGCCAGGGGTTCAATTCTAGATCAGTCAAGTGTGGCCACTGGGAAAGTCTCTTGTAAAAATATGGCATCTTTTGACACAGCTACATGGATAGAGATGTGGCAGGCAATTGTGGAAGAAGAGTTCCAGAATGATGGACCACTTATATCCAAGTATTATAAATGCCTTACTAGAAATGTGAACAGATCTAAATAGGGAATAAAATGAGGCTTATGCTACTTGGGGGAATCAGTTGGCTTTCATGGGGAAAAGAGATTATTTCAGCTTAGGTATTCTTCAAGTGGGAGGAGGAAGCAGGATTGGTAAAAAAGAATATCTGGAGAGAGATTGGGGCCAGAAGAGTGACAACCTATTTCACATTCTGTGCTGTAGACAAATACTGAAAGATATTTTTCGAAAGAAGCACGTAAAAGTTCCTGTATGTTATTTCCAAGGTAAGAAAAGAAAACCATACATCTCATTGTTTTTCTGCTCAATAAGAATATAGAAGACATAATTTTCTTTTTTTTTTTCTTTTTTATTTCAGAATATTATGGGGGTTCAAACACTTTGGTTACGTATATGCCTTTGCACCACCGGAGTCAGGGCTACAAGTGTGCCCATCCCCCAGACAGCACATGCCACACACATTAGCTGTGAATTTATCCATCCCCTCCTCCCCCGAACCTGCCCAACACCTGATGCATGTTACTTCTGTATGTGTACATAAGTGTTGATCAATTAGTGCTAATTTAATGGTGAATACATGTGGTGCTTGTTTTTCCATTCTTGTGATACTTCACTTCGAAGAATGGGCTCTAGCTCTATCCAGGATAATACAAGAGGTATTAGTTCACCATTGTTTTTTATGGCTGAGTAGAACTCCATGGTATACATATACCACATTTTATTAATCCACTCATGTATTGATGGGCACTTGGGTTGTTTCCACATCTTTGCAATTGTGAATCGTTCTGCTGTAAACATTCAAGTACAGATGTCCCTATTATAGAATATCTTTTTTTCCTTTGGGTAGATACCTAGTAGAGGGGTTTCTGGTAGTTCTACTTTGAGTTCTTTGAGGTATCTCCATATTACTTTCCATAGAGGTGGTACTAGTTTGAAGTCCCACCAGCAGTGTATGAGAGTTCCTATCTCTCCACATCCATGCCAACATTTGTTGTTTTGGAACTTTTTGATAAAAGCCATTATCACTGGAATTAAGTGATATCTCATTTTGGTTTTGATTTGCAGTTCCCTGATGATTGAGGATGTTGAGCCATTTTTCATATGTTTCTTGGCCATTAGTCTGTCTTCTTTTGAAAGGTTTCTGTTCACGTTCTTTGCCTACTTTTTAATGGGATTGTTTGATTTTTTTCTTGTTAATTTTCCTGAGTTCTATACAGATTCCAGTTACCAGTCCTTTATTGGATGTGTAGCATGCAAATATTTTCTGTAAGTTGTCTGTTTGCTTTCGTGATAGTTTCCTTGGCTTTGCAGAAGCTTTTTAATTTGATCAGGTCCCATTTATTTATTTTTGTTGCTGCTGTGATTGCTTTTGGAGTCTTCTTCATAAATTATTTGCCTAGGCTGATGTCTATAAGAGTTTTTCCAATATTTTCTTCTAAAATTCCTATGGTTTCATGCCTTAGGTTTAAGTCTATTATCCATTGTGAGTTGATTTTTGTGATGAGTGAGAGGTGTGGATCCTGTTTCAGTCTTCTGCATGTGGCTATCTGATTTTCCCAGCACCATTTACTGAATAGGGATTCCCCAGTGTGTGTTTTTGTCTGCTTTGTCAAAGATCAGATGGCTATCTGAGGATGATTTTATATCTGGATTCTCACTCCTGTTTCATTGGTCTATGTCTCTGTTCTTGTACCAGTACTATGCTGACTACAGCCTTGTAGTATAGCTTGAAGTCTGGTAGATTGATGCTTCCTAATTTGTTCTTTTTGCTGAAGGTTGCTTTGGCTATACAGGGTCTTCTCTGGTTCCATACAAAGCATAGAATTATTTTTTCTAGATCTGCAAAAAAATGATGTTGGTATTTTAATAGGGATTGCATTGAATCTGTAGACCACTTTGAGTAGTCAGACATTTTAACAATATTGATTCTGCTGATACATAAGCATGATATGGTTTTCCATCTGTTTACATCCTGTGCAATTTCTTTTCTCAGTGGTTCATGGCTCTCCTTATATAGGTCTCTCACCTCCTTAGTTAAATATATTCCTAAATATTTTATTTTCTTTGATGCTGTTGTGAAATATATTGCATCTTTGATTTGATTCTTGGCTTGACTGTTATTGGTGTATATGAAAGCTACTGATTTGTGTGTGTTGATTCTGTATCCTGAGACTTTGCATTCCAGGAGTGTCTTGGTTGAATCTTTGGGGTTTTCTAGATATAAGATCATAGTCATATCATCAGCAAAGAGTGATAGTTTGACTTCTTCTGCCCCCCATTTGTATACTCTTGATTTCCTTTTCTTGTCTGATTGTCTGGCAAGGACTTCCAGCACTGTGTAGAGTAGAAGTGGAGATAGTGGACAACCTTGCCTGGTTCCAGTTCTAAGTGGGAATGCTTTCGATTTTTCCCCATTCAGTATAATGTTGGCTGTGGGTTTGTCATATATGGCTTTAATAATTTTAAGGTATGTCCCATCTATGCCTATTTTGTTAAGAGTTCTTGTCATAAAAGGGTGCTTAATTTTGTCAAATTCCTTTTCTGCATCTATTGAGAGGATCATATGGTCTTTGTTTTTGCATTTATTTATTTGGTGAATTACAGTTATAGATTTGTGCATGTTGAACCATCTTTGCATCTCTGGGATGAAACCTACCTGGTCATGATGAAATTTTTTTTTTGGTATGCAGTTGAATTCACTTTCCTAAGATTTTATTGAGAATTTTTGCATCTATATTCATAAGGGATATTGCTCTATAGTTTGTTGTTGTTGTTGTTGTGTCCTTTCCTGGCTTTGGTATCAAGGTGAGATTGGCTTCATAGAATGAGTTGGAGAGGATTCCATCCTTCTCACTGTTATGGAATAATTTTTGTGCAGTATAGGTACCAGTTCTTTGTAGGTTTGGTAAAATTCAAGCGTGAACCTATCTGGCCCAGGACTTTTTTAATTGGAGTTTTTATTGCTGCTTTAATTTCAGTGTTTGATATTGGTCTATTCAGGAATTCTATTTATTCCTGATTGAGCCTAGGGAAGTTACGTGTTTCTAAGAATTTGTCCATTTCCTCCACGTTTTCAAGTTTTTGGGCATAGAGATTTTTATGGTATTCGAAGATGATATTTTGCATTTCTGTGACATCAGTTGTGACTCTCCTTTTTCATTTTTAATTGAGTTTAATAAAGTCCTTTCCTTTCTGCTTCTGGTCAATCTAGCAAGAGGCCTGTCAATTTTGTTTACCTTTTCAAAGAATCAACCTTTTGTGTCATTAATCTGTATAGTCCATTTATTCTCAATTTCATTTAGTTCTGCTCTGATCTTGGTTATTTCTTTTCTTTGCTGAGTTTAGGATTGGTTTGCTCTTTCTTTCCTAGTTCCTTGAGATGATTCATTAGTTTGTTAATTTGTGATCTTTCTGTCTCTTGTGTGTGGGCATTTAAGGCTATGAGTTTTCCTCTCAGGATTACTTTTGCTGTATCCCCCAGATTTTGTTCCCGCTGTCACTGATTGTAGATTGCACAGAGGAGCTGTTATCAAGGTAATTTACTGTGCCTGTGGTAGGCTCTCGTCCCCGAGGTTGGGTATATGAATGCCCAAAGCTTTGGGAGGGGCCTTGTAGCTCTCAGGGGTTGCTTGATCTTGCTCCCCCTGAGGTGGGGGGAGGAACAAGATAGATTGTAGCTGGAGTGTGAGAGCCTGGGTGTGTGAGCCTCTATGGTGCTCAGAGGTTGCTTATCTGGCTGCTAGGGAGAGCTGCTCATATAGAGTTTAGGGCTATCTCTCCAAGCTTGGAGGGCTGCTTCTAATGGAAGGGGCCTAGTTGTGTGATTGCTGAGGCCTCTAGCCAGGCTTTTCCTGTCCCTGTCCACAAACCCTGGCACTTTCCCCTCCGATCAGTCCACTTGTGTTTCCTCTCTGTGCAAGACGGGCTCGTGAGCTTCCCCCAGTTCGTGTGTCTGGCCTGCTGGTGTGCATCTTTGCACAATTCCAGTGGATAGGGAGATCTCCATTTGTGCACCCCTTTTCCACCACTAAACCCCTAGGTGAGCCAGGTGGGCCTTTGTATCCCCGGAAGACTCCACCGGGGGGACTCTTCCACCGAAAGAGTAGTGGCAGCTCAAGTAACTCTTGGATCAAGCTGAACTCCCTATTAAAGTGAGTGGTGGTGGGGGCAGCTGCTCCAATTCAGCCTGTGGCTGGAGGCATTCAGTTGCCATGGGAACCAGTGATTATGCAAATTGAGTTTCAGTGGTATAGCAAACTCCAATATGGTGGTTTTCTGGGGGTGGTGTTGGGGTGCACTTACAGACCCCTGTTCTCCTGTGCTCCTTCACACCCTCATGATGGGCATGGGTTCTCACTGGCAACCTGACCCTGAGACTGAGACCTCTCCCGCATGCCTCCCTGCCCTGCCACCTGCACTATCAGCAGGCAGATCTGCCAAATGCCTTTGGGCAGAAAGATCACAAACTGAGGCTGCCCTGCCAACTTGGGGTGGAAATGCACCCCCTTTGCTAAAAGATGGCTACTCAGCACAGAGAACTCCAGTGGCTGCTATTGTTGGGGGGAAGGGGTCACAGTCTTCCTGCATCACTCTCAAGCTGGGCTGGGGGAGTCCTGGCTGAGGCACCAAGACTGCCCTCCTCTCTGAGCCCCAGTGTGGCTATGCTATCTGAGGCAGGCTGGGCTGGGAGTGTGCTCTCATTGCCTGAGTCAGGCTCAGTCACTAAGTGCAAGGTATTTTGGCAGTTGCTGTGGGTGGGTGTGGCCACACATGGCTTGAGCCAAAATTACTTCCTGGGATGCCAGGAGTGGAGGAGGGGCAGAGGACGAGGCATCCAGATGCAAGGATGCCAGCTCACTTGTCTCTCGTGGCACTCCCCCGTGGGATGAGAGCCCTGTGTCCCATTGTAGGCCTGAGGCACATGGGTGGGGAAGGGGGAAAAAACCCTTTATGCTTTCCCTGGGCTCTGGAACTCCTTTGATTTGTTTTTTGCTGATGTCTCCCTTCTATCCTCCTTTCTCTCAGCTGCTCAGTTCCTCCTGGTGGTGTATCTGGACTCCACTGGTGTCAGTCCCTGTGGTCCACTGCCAATTAGCAGTCACCCTCCTCCCCACTCAGCCCAACCCTCAACTCCTCTGCCAGGAAGGTCCAACAAGCCTTGCCTCTAGTCAGCCATCTTAAAGTCTCTATGAGAAGGCAATTTTCTTAAAAGCTGGGCATTTTAAAAGAAGGTTTATGCATACGTATTTAAAGTAAGTATGTGTGAATTTTTATAGAAGTTATGCATTATATTTGCCCATAAACTTTGTAATGTTTGCATGTACTGTAGTTACAAATTTGGCCTTGACACCAGTGTCTGATCTTTGAAAGAGGGAGGAAGGACTTTAGGCAAGACTAGATCAAGAGGGGAACTTGAAAAGTGGGGCTGAAGATAAAGATTTGGCTTTAAATTGGAAATGGAAACTAATTCCAGGAAGAAGTGGTTCTAGGAACAGAAAAAAATGATTCCATATGTGGGTAGAAATTTTGAATGGTGACAACAAGGCTTAGTGTATTTCTAAACATAAAAATTTATTTCAGAATTATGTTATTTGAATCAATTGAACTTGAGAATTGGAATTGACAGTTGTGATATTATACTATTTCATTCTTATTCAGCTTTTGGACTTGGATTTTCTAAATATTAACAACTGCTGAATTAATTAGGGCATCGATTAGGGCTATGTCTTTTATGTCTTTCAATGTGACTGGCTCAGTGTTAAGCACATAGAAAGACTGATTTATTGATTGGTTTCTAGTAATTTGACAAGTATATTTTATACAATATAGTAGATATGTACTTAAGTAAGATATATTTAAATTTTCTAATTTCTCAACTGGAAAACTAAATTTACGTAATCAAGATTTTCTCTAAATAGTGGACTGATTCCCTACCTTTATAGTCAGTGCAGTGGCCCAAGACCAATAATGTAGTGTGTGACTGGATATTTGCTTTTGGTTTGGGGAAGATTTGCTTAAAGTGGCGCATATTTCAGGATGACAAAACAAGTTTCCCTGGCAAATATGGTATCAAACTTTTGTTTGGTTACGCTTGATTATGTGCTTTGGCTGAAAAAGCCAAACATACGTTCCAATCCAATTTAGTCCCTGCTCAGAGTGGTTCTCCTTATTTGTCCAAGAGTTTCAGAACTAACGCTTTTTTTTTTTTTTAAACTTTTTATTTCTCTACTTCCTCTGAGCATTTAGTCTCCATGTATTTCAGTGACAACACACACCCCAGGGATTTGGGTTTGATTCATGACTTCTATAGTTGAGAAGCAGGCCATTTTTTTTAAGTCATTTTTAATGGTGGCAAGTCGAGTGCCAAGTATTTCAAAGGATGAAATAAAATATCCTACTCTGATGGAGCCACATGCAATGTAGATATGTTTCCTGGCACAGATGATGGAAAAGTCACTTAGACTCCTATATGCCACAGTGTAATCACAATGCTTCCTGTTCACTGTCTACGCTTCCAATAATCTCATATCTTTAATGTAAAACTCTTTTGTATATCCTATACTTTGCCTAAGAGAAAAATGCATTTGGAATCTCAGTATATATACTTATTTAATGCAGCTCATGGATTCAGATGTTTGACAGAGATAGTGAGAAATTTTAGGTTAAAAATAATTTTCACAAAAGATCATTGTCTTATATGTTTTATGAAACTATTTCAAAGAATCGTGGGATCATACAATTGAGACAACAAAAATTCTTTTGCATGAATTCCTTCTGCGTTTGTTAAATGGTTCTCTCAATACTCCCATTGCTTTTGTGAATCACAGGATTCCCGATGATTTGATAAATGTGAATATGAAGTTTAATATATTTAGATTTGAAAAAAGTCATCCAATAAGTGAGTCACAAGTGAGAAATAACCAACACAAATATGCTATTTCCCCTAAACTCTGACGAAGAAAAAAGAAATGTGTTTAAGATTTTCTTCTCCAATTCTTTAAACAAAGAGTCATAGTAACGCACTGATAGAACATTAGAGTTGAACAGAAAGATCCTAGACGTGACCTGGTCTAACCATTTAGTTTTCAGATGAGAAAGGCAGGCCTAGAGAGTTGACCTGAAGTGTCCCCATTCATCCACCCAGTAACCCCGGCTGGTCAGATCCTCAGTCAGCCCTGTGACCACCTACCATGAGAACTCATAACCACAACCATCACCATCTGTACATGTGCTTACTAGCCAGGTAGTATGCTAGTGTTTCATTTAATCCTTTCGATAATTCAATGAGCTACTTAACATTAACATCCCTGTTTGACAGGAAAAAAAAAAGAGAGAGAGAGAATTACAGGAGTGAATTCACTTCTTCAACCAAGTGTTAAAAGAGCTTTGAAGCCAGATCTCCCTGACTTCAAAACCCCAACTCTCTTCAACTGTTCTGTCATTAACTAGTGGTGCTAAAGTGAACTGATTGCCAGGTATGGAAGGTTTAGAGCAAGTATATGACAAAACCAAAGCAGGGTTTTTACTGGAATAATCTAATGCTGCTAAATGCATATGTGACTTTAGAGGAAAATGGGCTGCATTCATGTCGACAGAGCTCCTTCGAGTGGAGAAAACGAAGATCCTGTACTTTGGTAGGTGGCCCTCTCTACTGTAATTACCCTGATGCCTCTTCTCAGTCTTTCTCATCCTCTTCCCTGTTGTTAATCCTGATTTAGAAGGAGGATGAAAAAGATAAGCAGATGGATAAAAACAGCAGCCCAGGAAGCCTTGCACCGATTCATTTCAGAATGGTTATTAAATAAATACATGTACCAGACATTCTTCCTGACCTCGTAAAACTTGTATTCTAGCGCGCGCGCGTGTGTGTGTGTGTGTGTGTGTGTAGGATGCACATAAACAAGAAATTGTATTTGCCCATAAATAACTTTTTACAGGAATATCTTCTCACAAGAGTGAACACATTTGGGGTAGTTTTAGTGAACAAATTTTGGTATAGTATTGATTTTCCCCCAACTAAATTCCTAGAAAGTTTGAAGGCCGAGAGTTTGATTCTAGAAGATATTAGTGCTTATCTCTTAATTGATCAAAGGCCTTGCTATACTACTATGGCTGTTCTCAAAAAAGTGTTTTCAAAGATCTCTAAAGCTTTACAAACACTTCATTTCTGTACATGTTATAGCTGTTTGCTGAAAAATTCATCTTGTAGAGGAATAAAAACTCCAGGTGCTATAGATTGGGTGAGAAAAGTAAAATAGGTTGTGGTAGGAGAGAAATGGCAAAACGAGGGAAAAACTCCGCACTTTTCTTCTGCCTGGACATAAATACGCAGGAAGCTTTAATATGGCAACTGTAGATTTTTCTTTTTAAGTTAAAAGCTATGGAGATACTTGAAAAAACAAAAACAAAAACAAACTACATCTGGAAACATTTCAAGCAAAGGCACTGTAAAAAAAAATGCATTGGATGATATATTAGGAGACGAGCTGGTTGTAACACTAAAACTCAAAGTAAGATAATTTATTTCTCTCTTATTTTATGTCTGGAGGAAAGAAGTACAATGCTAGTATCAAGACTTTGCTCCACAAAGCCGTCAGGGACCTCGGTGCCTCTGGGCTGGGTATTTCACTACAGCTGGCCTCTATTTTTAAGATCACTTCAAGGTCCAGGAAGACTGTTTCAGCTCTAACCATCGCATCACTTTCCAGGTGGCAGGAAGAAAGAAGGAGATGAGCCCAACCTCTCCCTTTAAGGACATTTGTCATAGGTTGCACCCATCACTTCAGTTTACACCCAGAATTTAGACAGATGGTCACACCTCGCTACAAAGAGGCTAGGAAATACACGATTTCAGTTGGCCAAATGCCCAACTAAAGTTCAGGGATTCTATTACTACAGAAAATGAAAAAATAGTTAGGGACAACTGTGGCAGTTTCTGCCATAGATGACTGTCATCTTGTCTCTCTGTCCCAAGTGTCACAAGTCTATAATTTATGTCCAGTATGAGCATGCTTTCAATGAAACCTATTCTTTCCAACTTGTTTCTGAGATGTGAAAACACCTCCTACTACCCCACACTGCGGGTGAAGGGCAGTCTTAGGAAAAGAGGAACGCCAAATGGATTTGCAACTTGCTCTGGGCCTCACTAAAATCCCACAGAAACAGTAGCATCATCTCAGCATGACCAGTTCCCCTCATCATGATGCATTTAAAGTTGCAAAACAATTCAGGCTCCTTCAGGCACCTGGAATGCTGTTGTGCCATGGCCTGACTCAGTCTTTCAAATTGAGAAACAGTTGGGCCCACAACTCCTGCTGCCTGACTTCCCGAGGATTTTCCTTTCTGGAGTTTTAATGGGTGTCATAGGCCCAGTAGGGGAGACTCTTGGCAAACTTCAGGCTTTTTCCTTCCAGAAGCTCACTGATCCTGCTTCTGTGGAAAGGCCAAATTTGTCAGTGGGAAAAGAATTTTAAGGAGCATCATGAAGTGAACTGTTTTGCCATGCTCTGAATATTGACCCTCAGTAATAAAAGGTTCTTACATTTTCAAACATGGCATTGCATCATCCCTTTGAATGATGAGCAAGTGGAGAGAAAAGATGCAGGAGTTCACTTAGCTCTTTGAAAAGGAAAATTTTAGTAGACTTAGGTATGTTGGGAAAAAGTGAATCAAAATAGAGGTGCATTCAGTCTTTCATAGCACATTGGGCTTATTTTTTTCTAAGATCCCATATGCAAACAAAAGAGGAGTGCCACGGTCTTGAATATACCTATATAGATGAAATTTATTCACTGGCATTTTTCAAGTTAAATATTTATTATTACTTGAGAATTACTCTGTTCTTCAATTGTTTTTTTTTTCTTCTTAGTCTCTTCCCTCACACACTTTATAAATGATCCAAATGTTCTACTCCCTGAGTGTGGGAAGACACAGAGCAGAAGGAGGGAAGAATGACAGGAACTTAGTGAAGGCTGTCAGAACCCTCTGCCAAGAGACATTTTGGAGAGGTTAATAACACTCATACGCTAATGCTCTTCAGTTTCTTTTACCTTGAAGACATCCAGCTACTGTGTGGAGTTTAAATTATCTATCTAAAAGCAACAATTTTAATTTTAATTGTTTATTCTTGTACACAGAAATATTTAGCTGGCCCAAGTCAGTCCTCAGATGTTGGTCAGTTTTCTGAGTTTTAAGAAAGCATTACTCATGACACCATGTGGAGCCTCTGTTCCTTGTCCTTTATGGCCAGGCCACAGTTATATCAATTTCCAAATTCAGAACTGTGACAACATTCCAGTAGAGTATCCAAAGTTGTTTTTATAGTCTTTGACAGAGGAGAAAAGAAAACGTATTGGGTAAAGCATGAGAGAGTTTTTCCTTCTGCTAAACATCCCCCCTCAACCAGAAAGAAACACAATTAAAAACAAAGGAACCAGAAAATAAATGTGTGTCTGGGAATCTGACGGATTAATTTCCTTCTAATATACCTGCTTCAGTAAAAGCCTGCAGGGGAAATGTTTGCCTGTTCCTCAAATGTCATAGCTTTCCTTTGGTCTCTCTTGGTGGATCCAGTTTCTCAGCAGTGCAATGTATTCCTGGTTGTTTCCAGTATTTTCAATGGACAAGAATCATCTGGTACCTAATCCGTGGCTGGGCTGCAGGCTGAGTGCAGCTGGCCACAGCTGTGTTAGAGCAGCCTGAGAACAGAACTGTTCATAGAAGGTGATTTAAGAAGGTATTTGCAAGTGGTACAGACCATGGGCTCTGTGCCAGTCTCAGCTGGTGACGGGGCGAATCTTCTGTAGGCATTACCCTGGTCGTTGGTGGTCACAGAGATGGAGTTGAAAAGAAAGTGGAGTATTCACTACCCTGATGGCCTGTTTTACGGCTGGGTCTCAACATCTCTGTGGTCGAATAGACCAGCCTAATAGAGTGAAACCCTTTTCATTCATTCCCGCCTTTTGAGGGTTTTCTCTACCAATTTTTCTTTGGAGAAATTCCAGCAGTGACACCACATTTTCATTAATGTTGGAGTGTGTATTTACATGGACTCTTTAAGTAATTTGTGTGTGATTGATTCCTAAAGCATGCAATGTCTTTTGTGGGGGGAGTGCTGGTCCTTCTAGAGTACAAACTCATGCCGTGCAGTCACCCAGGGGCAGCAGGAGAGCTGGGGAGATTAAAATGAGAAGGACAAACAGTGTGAATTGGCGGGAAGGGCTTGGAAGGTATGTTTGGTTTTGGACAGACTAAGGGAAGGATGCCGAATTCGTAGAGTAAGGTAGTACCAGACATCATAAGTTAGAAAGAGAAAAGGTCAAGTCTCGAGAAGAAGCAATACGATAGCAAGAATGCATCAGTACTGAAATAGTAAAACAGGCGGGGTCTGGGCTCTAGAAGACGTAGGGGTGCCTGGATGGAGAAGACATTGAGACAAACTTTTGGCAAAACAGAGGATGTTTTCACTTTTTCCTTTTATGCGCTGCTGACCGTGTGTGGGTGCTTGCTGCCAAAGGGAGAACTGTGGGCTGTCCCCTCCGGATTTAGCAAGGCCAGGGGTAGTCACCTTCTGGGAAGAACTTATACACATCTCTGACATTGGTAATGGCTCTATGATTATCTCTCATTTTGAAAATTCACTGCCAGGTGAAGTTATTTTAGAACTTTACTTAAAAATTTTCCCCCAAACAAGCAGGGCATAATTTTAAATCATTTTCAAAATTGAAAGAAGTGATTACGTTAACCATTGTTTACCCGGCCTGCTCCTTCTCTTGGGATTGAATGAGAAAGCTTAATAGGAAAAATGAAGGATCAGAATCGAAGAGTACTTCCCTTAAGTTTAATGTCTTCTGGAGTATTGTAGCCTAGCATTTTCCTGAGAAGGCTGACTAAACCAGGCAGAACTGGCATGCATAATAAAATAGAAAAGGGATATTGCAGTTAAGGAAAAAGCTATGAAGATGAAGGCTGCCCGATATTGAAATTTCTTGATGGCATTAACAAAGATAGTGCGGCTTCAGCTAAATCTCTTAAACTCTGTTGGTATGTAGTTTGAGAGGCAGGGTTACTTCCTCTATCTCCTGTTCTCTTTTTCCGTCTGTCTCTCTCCCTCTCCCCCTTTGTCTCTCTGTCATACTCTATATTTGCAGAGCAGTTGACAGATGCATGTGATGAGTACATGTGGAAGTTTGCCTTGGAGGCCCAGTTAGAGGATTAGCAATCCAGACCTGACTTTT
Organism: Indri indri; assembly: GCA_004363605.1. Classification (NCBI taxonomy): domain Eukaryota; kingdom Metazoa; phylum Chordata; class Mammalia; order Primates; family Indriidae; genus Indri; species Indri indri. The sequence goes on along the minus strand of RJWJ010025646.1, from coordinate 944 downwards.
GGCACCTTCTCCGACTAGGTCAAAGCCAACAAGTATAAGGGCCAGGAACAACTCTTCCCTCTCGATGGTTGCCAGGAAGGTCCAGGACATCAGGTAGCACAGGCTGAGAATTAGCTTTCGGCATCCTTCATGCAGATAAACACAGTTGAATTAGATGGACTGGTCATGCTGTTCATTGGGCAATAGTATTTCTACTCCTTCGTACACACTTAACCCTCTGTCTCCAAATAAAGAACTATTTAGCTTTTCTTTTAAGTTCTTGCCTCAAAAAGTTATGAGAGTTTTATGCATTTTTTTAAAAAATGAGTGCTTTTGTGTACACTATTCAAAACTCTTAACTTTTGCAGCAGGAAAAATTTAAAAGACATGATTCTTGCCAGGTGAATGTCTTTATACGTGTAGTAACACCAAGGTATGTGTACCAGTATAAGAGGTGTGGAAAAAGTAGTTACAGCAAGGCTAGAGTTAGGGGAATTAAAAAGACAAATTTTTATGAAAACCGAACATTATATATAACAAATTTTCATGGGCTCTAGTGCCTGATTTTTTCCATGCACCTTTCTTGACATCGTAAACCTTAGGCACTTAGGCATGGGTTGATATAGATACCTATAGGTTGACAGTTGATATACACTCTTATTTATTTCCTATAGTTATTTTCTCTTAATTTCACAAGGTCACCAAAACCAATGGGACAAAACCAATGTGGAAACTCTTAAAAAAAATGCACACATAATATTTGCATTTCTCATGAGAAAATCCAAATGAAAAAAAGGTACTCAACACACAGAGGATGCCGGCAAAACATTTTATTATGATGTGGCCTTGACCGGGTTACTAAATTTGCTGGCTAGAATGTGTTTTGTTGTAATTTTTAAATCATCTCTTGATCTCCCTTACACATTCTTCGTTATAACCCTTTATTCAGTCTTTAAAAGTTATGC
>RJWJ010025645.1:0-23282 GCA_004363605.1 Indri indri | reverse complement strand
TTTTTTTTTTTTTTTTGAGACAGAGTCTCGCTCCGTTGCCCTGGCTAGAGTGAGTGCCGTGGCGTCAGCCTAGCTCACAGCAACCTCAAACTCCTGGGCTCAAGCGATCCTACTACCTCAGCCTCCCGAGTAGCTGGGACTACAGGCATGCGCCACCACGCCCGGCTAATTTTTTCTATATATATATTTTTAGTTGTCCAATTAATTTCTTTGTATTTTTCTTTAGTAGAGACGGGGTCTCGCTCTTGCTCAGGCTGGTCTCGAACTCCTGAGCTCAGAACGATCCGCCCGCCTCGGCCTCCCAGAGTGCTAGGATTACAGGCGTGAGCCACCGCGCCCGGCCTTGTGTATACTCTTAATGTATGTTCGTGTCTACAAACATAGCAAAATCCTCCTTTCTGTAGCTTCAGTGTTCATGGCAGTTAGAAAGTAACCTTCTAATAAAAACTTAAACTGAAATGTTGGCTTACAATACATGGCTTTAAAAGTCATAAGTGCACCAGTATAGCAGGCATTATCTTTGATCAGACTTTTTCTAGATATAAGAGCAGTGATCAGAAATTTACCCTCTTGCTGAATGCTGAGGTATTTGCCATAGCTGTGTCTCTGTCATGGGTTCCAAGGAAAAAGTGTCAGTTTCATGGTGACCTTCATTTCTTGATGCTTTACTTCATGTTCAGTGTTTAAAACGTGTAGCTGGGCATGGTGCTACACTCCTGTAGTTCCAGCTATTCAGGAGGATGAGGCAGGCAGGAGGACCACTTGAGCCCAGGAGCTTGAGGCTGCAGTGAACTATGATTGTGCCACTTGCTGCACTTCAACCTGGGCAACAGAGCAAGACCCCATCTCTAAAAAAATAAAAAATATATATAAATTATAAGCCCTCTACAACTGTATCTAGATATATTTATCTTATTGGAAAAGAAAATCTTGAGGAATTTTTACATCAAATCAAAAGACAATAAGCATACATAGCTGAATAAAATGTTTAGAGTTCAAAAGATTGAGTCGTGCTTTATATTTGCTCCTTCTTAGTTATGTGATCTTGGTCAAGTCTCTATTTTTTTCCTAGAGCAAACAGTCATCATTCTGGTAATCGTATAAAGCTGGGTCTCAAATGACATAGCATGTATGGAAGAACATTATGAATTGTGTATCTTTTACAAATATAAGCTTTTCTTCTTCGCATCCTCGTTTTTCATGTGTGTAGGTGAGGTGGTAAGACTAGTGTTGGCATATTGAGGACATGGGACAAATCTCACAGTTCAGACAAACTTTACCTTTGGATTGAAATTTTGATTCCTTATTAAAATTTCAGAATCAATAGTAATAAAACCAAATTATCTACTGTAAATGTATTGCTGGATTTCCTGGAGGAATTATTGAATGGAGTGGATGAGCTAATTGCTCTTTAAGATTTTCTCCAACTCCAGTTTCTATTATCCTTGCCAAATGTTGTTAAGAGTCTGTGGAAATAGGCAAAGTTTTTACATTCAAAATGTTGTAATCTTTCAATTCCTTTAAAAATGGATAACCCAAATAAGGGATGCTAGCATTTATAGCTGCAAGAAAATACATATTTATGGTAATTTTTTTTTGGAATACCTACCACTTCTATACCAAATCAAAATAATTATCCTATAAAGTGTATCAAGACACCAGATATTTGTGGAGGTAGTAGTTTTACAGAGTGTTAGATTTGGACTCTGTCCACTAGGGATTAGAAATTACACCTGGTAGGAAAAGGGCAACTGCTTGCAGGCAGAAGGGTTTAGTAATTAAAAGTATGGACTGCTTGAGTTTTGGGCCCTACATGGCTGCTTACTAGTTATTTGACCCTGAGCAAATTACTCTAAGCCATAGTTTACCTTATCAGTAAAAAGGTCATAAAAACAAGGAAAATTAATAATATCTGTGATATTTTGTATGACTTTGTCTGGTTTTGGTGTCAGCGTAATGCTGGCCTCATAAAACAAATTGGGAAGTATTCTCTCTACTTCCTGAAAGAGCTTATGAGTTGATATAAAATTCTTAGATTTTTGATAGGATTAATAGCAAGATCATCTGAGCTTGCAGTTTTCTTTTTAAAGGGAAGTTCGATTGTAATTCGATTTCTTTAATGATATGGGACCATTCAGATGTTCTGTTTCTTTTGGTGTCAGTTTTGGAAATTTGTGTCTTTTGACCATTTCATCTATCAATTTTATTGGTATGAAGTTGTTCATGATATTTCCTTATTATTCCTTTAAAATATTTTAGCTTCTGCAGCCAGTTTTCTTTGTTTCATTCATTTTTTATTGTAATAACACATATCATGAATTCTACCTTCTTAACATATTTTTAAGTGTACAATACATTATTGTTAACTACAGGTACAATGTTGTATAGCAGATCTCTAGAGCTTATTCATCTTTCTTGACTGAATTTTTTTGCCCATTAATTAGTAACTCCCTCTTTTCTCCTATACCCAGGCCTTCACAACTACCATTCTACTCTTAGATGCTATGAATTTGACTATTTTAGATATCTCACGTAAGTGGAATAATTCAGTGTTTGTCTCTCTGTGTCTGGCTTATTTGATTTAGCATAAAATAATGCATAGTGTTCTCAAGGCCCACCCAGATTGTTGCATATTGCAGAATTTCCCATTGGAAAGGCTGTACAGTGTTCCATTGTACATATACTTGTATGTGTGTGTGTTTTACATATATACACATTCACCACATTTCCTTTATCCATTCATCTTTTGATGGACATTTATGTCATTTCCATATCTTGGCTATCATGGATACTACTGAAGTGAATATAGGAGTACTCATACCTCTACAAGATCCTTTTGGATAAATACTAGAAGAGGAATTGCTGGATTATATGAGTTCCATTTTTAATTTTTTGAGGAATCTCCATACTACTTTTCATAGAGGCTGCATGATTTTTATTTCTGACCACCAGTGTGCAAAGATTCCAAATTTTCTGCATCCTTACCAACACTAGTTTTTGTTTTAATTATAGACATCCTGATAGTATGAGGTGATACTGTATTATGTTTTTTATTTGCATTTATCTGCTGATTAGTGATGTTTTGGCACTTTTTCTTATACCTGTTGGTCATTCATATGTCTTCTTTGGAAAAATGTCTATTTAAATTTTCAGTTTATTTTTAAATTGGGCTACTAGCTTTTTATACTATTGAGTTGTAGGAGTTACTTGTATATTTGGGGAATTAATCCCTTATCAGATATATGGTTTGCAAAAATTTTCTTCTATTCTGTAGGTTGTCTTTTCACTCTGTTCATTTTTTCCTTTGCTGTGATGAAACTTTTAGTTTGATATAGTCCCACTTTTTAATTTTTGTTTTTGTTGCCTGTGCTTTTTGTGTCATATCCATGAAATCATTCCAATGCCCAAGTCATGAGGCTTTTCCCCATGTTCTTTTCCTAGGAGTTTTAAATTTTGGAGCCATATGTTTAAATTTTCAGTCTGTTTTGAGTTAATTTCTGCGTATGGTGTAAGCTAAAGGTCCAATTTTATTTTTTTGTATGTGGATATCCAGTTTTTCCAACATCATGTATTGAAGAGATTATCCTTTCCTCATTGTGTATTCTTAGCACTCTTGTCAAAGATCAGCTGACCATACATTCATGGATTTATTTCTGAGTTCTCCATTCTTTTCCATTGTTCTGTATGTCTGTCTTTGTATAATTATCATATTGTTTTGATTACTGTAGCTTTATAATATATTTTGAAATCAGGAAGTGTGATGTTTCCAGTTTTGTTCTTCTTCCTCAAGAATGATTTGGCTATTCATATTATTCTGTTGTTCCATGTGAATTTTAGGATTGTTTTTTCTATGTCTGTAAAAAATTATATTGGAATTTTGATAGGGATTGCATTGAATCTGTACATCACTTTGGGTAGAATGGACAGTTTAATAATATTTAAGTATTCCAATCCATGAACATGGAATAGCTTTCCTTTGTTTGCGTCTTGTTCAAGTTCTTTCATCAATGTTCTGTAGTTTTTAGTATATACGTCTTTCACTGATTTATTAATAGTTTGTTCACAGGTATTCTATTCTTTTCAGTGTTATTGTAAATGGGATTGTTTTCCAAATTTTATTTTCTGGTAGTTTGTTGTTAGTGTATAGAAACATAACTAATTTTTGTATGTTGATTTTGTGTCCTGAAACTTTACCAAATTTATTTATTAATTCTAACAGCTTTTTTATGAAGTCTTTAGTGTTCTCTACATACAAAGTCATTTTCTACATATAAGATTATATAAGATTTTCTTCTATTCTTAGTTTTTGGAGAGGTTTTATCATGAACGGGTGCTGAATTTTGCCAAATAATTTTTCTACATCTATCTATTGAGATTATCATATGATTTTAATTTCATGTTAATGTGGTATATCACATTGATTGATTTGCATATGCTGAAACAGCCTTGCATCCCAGGGATAAATCCCACTTGGTCATGGTGTATGATCCTTTTAATGTGCTGTTGAATTTGGTTTGCTAGTATTTTGTTGAGAATTTTAACATCTATATTCATCAGCAAAACTGACATATAGTTTTCTCATAATATCTTTGTCTGGGGTTGCTATCAGTGTAATGCTTACCACATAAAGTACCTCGTAAAGTAAGTTTGGAAGTATTTCCTTCTTCTTCAATTTCTGAAAGAGTTTGCAAAGGATTAGCATTAATACTTCTTTAAATGTTTGGGAGAATTTTCTAATAAGACAACCTGGGCTTTTCCTCATGGGAGGTTTTGATTATCATCAAATCCTTAGCAGTTATATTTCTGAACAGAATTTCTATTTCTTCATGACTTGGTCTTGGCGGTTTGTATGTTTTTAAGAATTTATTTATTTATTATTGGTTATCCACTTTGTTCATAATAATCCCTTATGATGCTTTGTATTTCTGTGGTAGTAGTTATAATGTCTCCCCTTTCATTTCTGATTTTATTTATTCTTCTCTCATTTTTTCTTAGTCTAGCTAAACATTTGTCAATTTTGTTAATCTTTTCAAAAAATTCAACTCTTAGGCTTATCAATGAAATGAATTCTATTATCATTTTAAATTTCTGTCTGTAGACAATTTCTGGAATATAGTGTTTGTGTGTGTGTGTCTGTGTGTGTGTGTTGGGGAAAAATCTTAGCAGAGCTTGGGGCTTTTGCCGAGGTAAAGAGACAGTGAGTGGAGTTGAGGAGACTCAGCCAGTTGGAGTTTCCAATGCAGAAAAAGAGAGATGAGGGAGTTATACGTTATTAGTACTACATATAAGTTCAGGTATTTAAAAGAAAATATAAATATAATGAGGAAATAAATGGATGGTATACAAATAACCAAATGGAATTTCTGGAGATGCAAATATATATATATATACACACACACACACACACACACACACACGCACGCATGCACACACACACATATAGTTACTGAATGGCTTTAACTATAAATTAGACACTACAGAATACAAAATCAGTGAACACAAGGAGAAATTTTATCAAAAATGCAGCAGAGAAATGAGAATGAAAAATAATGTCTTAATGACTTGATATTAAGTGGTCTACTATCTGTGCGATTAGAATTACAGAGGAGAGGAGAGAGTGGTTGGAGCCAAAAATGTTGAAGAAATACTTGCTGGAAATTTTCTAAATTTGCTTAAAGATATGTCAGGGAGACTGACAAACCCCAAGCAGAATATATACAAAGAAAATCACACAGCAGCATACAATGATAAAATTGGTGAAAACTCATGATACCTCACTCAGATATCTGTGATAAACTAGCAGGTCATCTATGGGTTAGTTTTACTCACCTCGCCTGTGTTCTCTCATACATCCGTATTCTTGGCTAACATGAATTGCCTGACTCAGATCCATGTGGTCTCTCATCTTTCAGCAGAAGGATCAATACAGAAAAAGAAAAATATGAATAAAAAATAGTAAAAATAAGAAAATATAAAGTACAACATAATATTGTATGACAAAAACAAATATACTTTTTATCTTAATAAATGTAAATGGCCTAAAATTTTTCATTAAAAAAACAAATTTGACAGGTTGACCACTTATTGAGCACCTACAATGTGCAAGAGACTATGGGAGGTAAAGCAAGTATGGTTGGGATGTATATATACATATATATATATACACACACAATCCCTAAACTGAGCATGAAAATATTCTATCACAATTAACCATCTCTTTATATGAATAGAATTTATATTGACTCTTACGGCATTTTAGCCAGAAAAGGTTCTGAAGCATGACAATGAGCCACTTGTATGGGTTCATGAGTCACAACAATTCACGCTATGTACCATTTATAAAATATTTTAATGCAAACACCAAGAGGTTTCTTCGAAGCAGAAAGAAAACTTCTAGAAGGCAGCCTAAAAGATGAACATGGTGGTTGCTTCAACCCCATCCTATGGAATTATCTAACTGTTTACCTGTGTGTCTCCCCTACCTTCCATGACACCCAACTTGAGTAAAAATGTGAGATAAAGAGCAATGATTTTAGGGGAGGAGAAGTGAAACTGGAAGATATAACCATATTCACATTTATTCAGACTTCTGTAAGATAAAATGTCTTAAAGTTCTTGAAAAAAAAATCTGTCTAAAATGAGAGTCCAATGATAGCTCTGCATGGAATTTTAGCTGCAGTTGAAAACATAGCAAGAATGACAACTTGTTTTGGAAGTTTGTATTTTTGGCTGATGCAAAAAATATTTGACTCATGCTGGAATCAGCATTGCACATGTAATAGAGCAATGCTGCAATCCAGCATGATAAATCCTATTTTCCTAAGTGGACGTGATTTAAATAGAAAATATGGGTCATCCTGGACAAAAATATAGATAGGTGATTTTTAAAAAGACTTCTACTTTTATCTTCCTTCTATCATTTTAATGTGCACAGAGTGTATCTTCCTGTAACTTACTCACTAGAGCTTTCGATTATGCCCAGTGAACGCTTATCAATACGATGAAGTCTGCTTTAAAAAACACATTGAAGTTTCATTATAACAAATGTATCTTTTAAAATACTTTTATTTCCTTTGGGTTTTATGTACATGATTTTTTTTTCTTTACCAAAATATTTTTAGTTTATACCAAATGCTAGTTAAAATTTAAAATTTAATCAGGTCTGAGCTAAAATGTACTTCCTAAGAAAGACTTTCCTGATAACTCTATTCATAGAGCCCCTTACTCTCAGGTCTACTCCCTCTCTATACTGTTCCATTTTCATTTCCTTCATAGACATTGTCACAATCTAAAATTTTTAAATCAATTTATTTTATTTATATTTTCTCCCACAAGAATGTCGATTTCTTGAAGATCAAAAACATTGTATTTCTTGATAATTCCATATCCTCAAAACTATAAATAATATGTAAACTCCAACTGGCTGAGTCTCCTCAACTCCACTCTCTGTCTCTTTACCTCAGCAAGAGCCCCATGCTCTGCCTGGATTTTTCCCCAACACACCCACACCCACACAGACATGCACACAAACACACACACACAAACACCATATTTCAGAAATTTTCTACAGACAGAAATTTAAAATGATAATAGAGTTCATTTCATTGGTTTCCATTTTCTTATGGAAGAATACTCTTGTACTACCTGTTGTCTCAATGTCAACAATTGTTTCATGTGTTTCATTCTATACTCTACTTGTTTAGAGTGGGAGATAGATTGATGGATGAAAATAGAAAGCCCAGAAATAAACCCTTATATGGTCAAGTAATCTTTGACAAAGCCACCTAGAATATACAATAGGGAAAGTATAATCTCTTCAGCAAATAGTGCTGGAAAACTGGATATTCATATGCAAAAAAAAAAAAAAGAAAAGAAAAAGAAAATAAATTGAATCTTTATTTTACAACAACATACACAAAAAGCAACTGAGAATGAATTGAAGACTTCAATGTAAGATCTGAAACCATAAAACTCCTAGAAGAAAGCATAGGGGAAAAGCTCCATGACATTGGTCTCAGCAATAATTTTCTGTATTTGACATAAAAAGCACAGGCGATGAAAGCAAAAAATAAAAAAGTTGCACTACAGCAAACTAAAAATGTTTCTGTACAGAAAAGGAAATTATTAATGTAATGAAAAGGCATCCCATGTAATGAGAGAAAATATTTGCAAACCATATATCTAATTGGGGTTAGTATGCAAAATATATAAGCAACTTGTATGACTCAATAGCAAAAATATTAATAAAAGTAACTTAATTAAAAAATGGACAATAGACCTTTCTCGAAAGAAGACATACAAATGGCCAAGTGATATATGAAAAAGTACTCAATATCACTAATCATTAGGGAAATGTAAATTAAAACCACAATGAGATATCACATCGTACCTGTTAAGATGGTTATTATCAAAAAGTCAAAAGAGAACAAGTGTTAGCAAGGATGTTGAGAAAAGGGAACCTTTATACATTGTTGGTGGGAATGTAAATTGGTACAGTCATTGTGGAAAACAGTACGGAAGTTCCTTGAAGAATTAAAAATAGAACTACCATATGATCTAGCAATCCCTCTTCTGGGTATGCACCCCCCAAAATGAAATCAGTATATAGAACAGATATCTGCACTCCCATGATTCTTGCAGCATGATTCACAATAGCCAATATATGGGATCAACCTAAGAGTCTGTGATGAGACAAATGGACAAAGAAAATGTGGTATGTAATGGAATAGTATTCTGCCTTAAAAAAGGAAAGAAATCCTGCCTTTGTGACAGCATGGATGAACCTAGGGGACAATATGCTAAGTAAAATAAACCAAAAACTAAATGACAAATGCAGCATGATTTCATTTATATGCGGAATCTAAAAAAGTTGAACTCACAGAAACAGAGAAGGATAATTATCAGGGGTCAGAAGATGAGGGAAATGGGGAGATGTTAGTCAAAGTGCAAAAACCTGCAGCTTTGAGATAAATAAGTTCTAGAGACCTAATAATGTACATCTTGGTAATTATAGTTAATAAGAATACATTGTGCACTGGAACTTAAAATTTGCTAAGAGAATATATCTTAAGCATTCTCACCACACAAAAAAAGGTAACTATGTGAGATGGTAGATATGCTAATTAACTTGATCATGATGATCATTCTACTATATATATATGTATATATGTATCAAAACATCACATTGTATATAAATAAAGCTGAAAATGAACAAAAATCCTCATAAAATACAAAACAAAAGAATAGATTTTACTTTATTTCAAGACTAATTCAGGAAAGTAATATTTCACTAAGAATCTTAGACATGCTACCCATCCTATATAAATAGGATGTGTGTTCTTTAGCATTACTATATAACACAATATGCAAAAGTATGAGAAGAATTATTAGGATGAAGTCATAGCAGAAGTTTCTGATGGTCTCATTTGGGGGCCTTGCCTCCCTTTTAACATTTCAGACACCCATACCAGGAAATCGTGTGGATTATTGATGGGTCCCAATAGTTCAAGCTTCCTCTCCTTTATATTTTAATTTTATGTATGTCCTTCCAACATCCGGCAGCCATTCATCAAAATTACTAGGAGAAAACTAGGTTCCTTCTCCAGAGAGCAGTAAACATTGCAGATAAGAAGAAATGCATAATGTGGTGGAAGCAAAGAAGGTCCTTATGCAAATGATGGGTCATTCTGGACCATTCAGCTTCCTATAGATTCCTAAGAAACAGAAATAGAGAAAACTTTTCTGGGGGGGAAGATTAAATCTTTTGCCCATCAACATAAACTTTTTCAAACATTTTCGAGTACTTGAACTCCATGCTTTAATATTATGCTGCTATAATATTAGTAATTTCACATTTAAAAAGGTTTTCATTTCTTTTGGGTAGCTTCTATTTAATATGGCTGCACTATGTGCAATATAAACCTCTTGATTTACTAAGAGGCATCCTTGAACTGCTAAGATATACCAACATTGGTTTATAATATTATTTAGCTTCTATTAGATAGCTATGTGGTACTATACAAATTATTAAAGACAAGTATCATCTATCATGCAGCATTGCTGGGAGAGTTAGATATAATTTATGTATAGCTCATAGCACAATGATTTGTATATAGCAAGTGTGATCCACCTTACTAATTCATTTGCTTCTATAAGTATATGATCACTTATTTTTTTCAATTAGCCATCAATTCTTCACTTATTTGTAGCAAGTCCATTGTCTTTTTCTTGAGACATTTGGCCACCAACTCTTATTGTCCAAAAAATTCCAGAGACTTATTCAGTTCAAAAGGAGGTTACTATTATTTTCAGATATTAAGAAGACAAAAAAAATTGGTCCATTTTTGCTATTTGTCCCTTCCTCTCAAACAGCATGGGAGCTGATGGATGACATAGTATGAGGAATGATGATTTCTCCATTGCAGCAGGGATGCTCCTCCCGACCCAGGCTCCTACTGTGCCATAGTGATGTTCCACACTGAGTACCAAAATTATAACACCTTTTGTCCAGGAACCCATGCTCAGTTATTGCTCTGCAAAACACAGCCATTATGCCTGAAAGGTTGGTGTGCTAACATCATCTTTCCTCTTGTGTACTTTGGTCCTTAGGTTGATTGCCAGACATGCTGCCATCCAAGTGCATACTTGAAGTTGTCCGTACTAGCAGACTTGGTCAGGAACCTTGAGAGCAGGGGCATTATTTCTTGCTGTGACCCTAGCACCTACATTTGTGCTAGGCCCTTAATGGATGGATGGATGAATGAATGAATGAATGGATGAATGAATGAATGGATGAATGAATGAATGAATTCACTCAGTTAGCCCTCTGATATTGACTCTCATGGAACAGGACTAGAGGTCTTGTACCTTTTGCTTCCAAAATTCCTTAAGCAAATTGTTCCATCTCTTCCCCCAAGATCAGCTCTGCACAACAAAGGTTTTTAGTTTATAAGAAGTTTGATCATTTCAGTTGGTAAAAGTTAACACTACCCTCTTCCAATTGGATGAAGATGTTCCTTCCTTGCTAAATACACATTATTTATTAACGAGGCCACAAACTATATTCTTCTTAAGAAAGAGAAGTTCTGCTTCACAGTGATGGGTTGTTCTTGTTTTCATGGGTAGGCAGTGAGAAGTTTCTTTTACCTTTGTAGGGCAGGCTGTTTCTCTTCTGACTAAACAGACAAGCTGTTTCAAAGCCATAGTTATGACTATTATATTTAGAAAGAGTGCCATTAAGATAGCCTAATGTTATTACTAATAGGGAAAATATTTATTTATCTGGAAATTTAATATATGAATAATATTTCATATGTCATGTTGCTGGATGAATACTGCACTAAAATATGATTTCAGGAAAGAGAATGTTAGTTTCAAGGAATTTATTAGTGCTTCTAAAATACCAGCAACCCTCAGGCAGCTACATATACACACAGAAGTTATGACCATTAATGGTAGAATTGTATGAAAGTAAAGTGAATCACAGCAATGAAAAATGTGCAAACAGAGCCCTTTTTAAAAACACTATCTATGGTATTATCTTATAGGACAAGCCAAATTTTGAGAGGTGCCTAAAATGATCATATTGTTGACAAAATGATATATCAAGGCATCTTTGTCAGCTAAAATTAAAACAAAAATTTGTGATGATTAGTATTATTCAAAAGAGATTAAACTTCCCCCTCTCCTAACATTGAACCAGAGGCTTGAGGATCACTTGCTGTGGAGGCTGGAAAAGAGATTTCTGCATTGGCTGGGAGATTAGAATCCATGACCATTAATAGCTCTCCCAATAAAAAGTCTACAATGACACTTGTGGTTTTCAGTGCAGTTAATATTTAGTTTCCAGTTTAAATCTTGAACCCAACCCTGCCCACCTGCACTCCCCCACCCCCCTTTGCTGCAACAGAGAATAAAGACTCACCTGAAAGTTTCAGGGCCCTACCTACCACCTGGGGCATTCGAGTGCTTCTCCTGAGGGACTACAGCCAGTCACAAGATCACAAAATAACATTGCAGCTTGTTATGTTGGGAAAGCACCACCTACTGATAGGGAAGTCAATTTGCACACCTTTTAGTGCATTTACTCACTCAATCTTACAGAGTGTGTGGCAGTCCAAGGAGTGGCCAGTTGGGGAGCACCTACCCTTCCCCACAGAAAAATTGTGCTACCGGATAAGGGCAGAAAGAACCCAGACCGATGCCTGAGCATACAAGGATTTAGCGCCCTCCCCCGTGAATAGCTTTCCTCATTTGGAGAGCTTGTCTTGACCCCACCTACTAGTGGCTCCTCCTAGTGGTTGGAAAAGCAACATCTGAGCCATGCAAAAGCTTTGCAAATCCTTTTAGGCCCACTCAACCTAGGCACTAACTGTACTGTTCCTCTGCCAACTTCAGTGGCAGTGGAGATCAAGAACCCCCCTGGGAGCTATAGGGTCCCTCCTAAAGCTTCAGGCACTGAAGTAATCCACCCGGGGGACCAGAGTCAACCACAGACATGAAAGAACATTTTGGTAGCTGGGTGTATCACACAAACATCAACCAATGACAGGGAGAACAATGATACAGGCCATGATAGCATCTTCCAACTCAAGAAAAGAGGGGGAGGCTGATTTATACTCACAAGTACCACCTACCATCACCAACAGTAAGATGAAGGACCTAACTAAACTACATACTATTGGGAAGTGGTGAAGACAGCAGGTCAGAGATAACCCAAGAGGTAAACCAAACCTGCTAGAATACCCTGTAGACAACTCAGGACTAGCACCTCTCTCCCTGGCACACTCAGGAATGATCCTCAGGGACCTGGAGACAGGCCCATAAGGCAGGCTTAGCACCCCAGGTCAGAACTGAAAGGCCACATAAGGAGGAATCAGACAAAGAACTCCAGAAACATGAAATATCAGAGCTGAAGGACACCACAAAAGAAAGCAATAACTCCTTACCAATGGATACCAACCAAATGGAAACATTAAAATGACAAATGAAGAATTTTGAGTATGGAATGTAAGAAAGCTCAAAGAAATACAAGAGAAAATAGAAACCCAACATAAGGAAACCACAAAAACAATGCAGGAAATGAATGAAAAATTTGCTAAGGAAATCAAATTATGAAAAAAAAATCAATGAAGCTGGAAATGAAAAATTAATTCAAGGAAATACAAAACACATTGCAAAGCCTTAAGAATAGGCTAGATCAGGCAGAAGAAAGACTCTCAGAGCTTGAAGACAACACTTTTAAGTTAAATGAGACAGTCAAAGAGAAAGAACTGAGAAACAAGAGAAATGAACAAAACCTATAAAACATATGGAACTATGTGAAGAGGCCTAACATAAGAACTACAGGCATCCCTCAGGGTGAAGAAGAAAATACAGAATGGTTAAAACCTATTTGAAGGAATAATCAAAGAAAATTTCCCTGGCCTTACTAGAAATCTAGAAATTCAGGTTCAAGAAGCTCAAATTACCCCTGGGAGATTCATTGCAAATTGGCAATCACTATGACACATAGTCATTAGATTGGCCAATGTAAACACAAAAGACATACTCCTATGACAAGTCAGGCAAAAACAGGTAACCTACAAAGGAAAACCCATCAGACTAATTGCAGACTTCTCAACTTAAACCTTACAAGCCAGAAGTGTTTGAAGGAATAATTGAGGAAAATTTCCCAGGCCTTGTTAGAAATCTAGATATCCAGTTATAAGAAGCTCAAAGGACTCCTGAGAGATTCATCATGAGGAGGTAACACCAAGACACATAGTAAACATGAAAGAGACACTCCAATGAGGCCTAAGGTGAAAGCATCAGGTAACTTTAAAAAGCAAACCCATCAGACTAACTGCAAGCATCTCAACTGAGACCTTAAAAGCCAGAAGGGATTGGGGCCCCATCCTCAGTCTTCTCAAACAGAATAACGGACGACCTAGAATTTTGTATCCTGCAAAACTAAGTTTCTTATATGAGGGAGAAATAAAGACTTTCTCAGACAAGCAAACACTGAGAGAATTTGTCAAGACCAGACCTGCCCTGCAGGATGTACTCAGAATTGCATTATACATGAATCAGCACAATAGACACCCACCAGTGTAAAACCACCCCAAAGCTAAAGGTCACAGCCCAGATGCTACGATGGTTCAAGAGCCAAAACAAAACAATAAAATTCTACTCAACAGGATGAAAAGAAATCCACCTCACTTATCAATTCTTTCAATAAATGTGAATGGCGTGAACTCCCCACTCAAGAGACACAGGCTGGTTGAATGGATTAAAAAAAATACAAGCCAAGTATCTGCTATCACCAGGAAACACATCTAACCCAAGAGGACTCATTCAGACTCAAGGCGAAGGGATGGAAAACAATACTGCAGGCAAATGGAATCCAAAAGAAAGCTGGTATAGCCATTCTTATACCAGATAACAGACAACAAATCAGCAGAGTAAAGAAAGACAAAGATGGTCATAATATAATGGTGAAGGGAACAATTTAACAAGAAGACATAACAATTATAAATATTTATGCGCCTGACACAGGTGTCCCCAGATTCATAAAGCAATCCCTACTTGATCCAAACAAAATGATAAACAGCACCATAGTAATATCTAGGGACTTCAACACCCAATTGACTGAACAGTACAAAACCTCCAAACATAAAATAATCAAAGAAATGATGGAATTAAACAGAAATGTAGAACACATGAGCTTAACAGACATTTACAGAATATTCTACCCCAAAACCACTGAATATATGTTCTTCTCATCAGCCCATGCAACATTCTTTAAGATGGATCATATACTAAGCCATAAAACATGCCTAAACAAATTTTTTAAAAATAGAAATTATGCCATGTATCTTCTCAGACACATGTAATAAAATTAGAAATGAATTCCAACAGAACCACTCAACTCTACACAAAGTCATGGAAATTAAACAATGTACTGCTGCATAGTTATTGGGTCAAGGATGAAATTAAGATGGAAATCAAAATATTATTCAAACTAAATGAAAAAGGGGACATAAGTAATCAAAATCTGTGGGATTCAGCAAAAGCATTAAAAAGAGGAAAATTCATAGCTATAAATTTCTACATCCCCAAAATGTGGTATATGTATACCATGGAGTACTATTCATCCATAAAAAATGGTGAACTTTCTATTGTATTATCCTGGATGGAGCTGGAGCCCATTATTCTAAGTGAACTATCACAAGAATGGAAAAACCAATACCACATTTACTCACCATTAAATTGGTACTAATTGATCAACACTAATGTGCACATAGGAGAAGTAACATTTATAGGGTGTTGGGCAGGTGGGGGGGGCGAGGAGATGGATAAATTCACATCTAATGGATATAGTGCATGCTTTCTGGAGGATGGGCACACTTGTAGTTCTGACTCAGGCAGTGCAAAGGCAATTTATATAACTAAAGCATTTGTAACCCCATAATACCCTGAAATAAAAAAAGACAGAAACACCACAAATCAACAATCTAATGAATCATCTCAAGAAATTAGAAAAGGAAGAGCAAACCAATCTCAAATCCAGCAGAAGAAAAGAAATAAGTAAGGTCAAGGTAGAACTAAATGAAATCAATAACAAAAGAATTATATGGAAGACTAATGAAACCAAAACTTGTTTATTTGAAAAGATAAACAAAATTGACAAACAAGCCTCCCATTAGATTAACCAGAAACAGAAAAAAAAAAAGGACCTTAATAAGAAATCAAAAGGAGATATTACAATTGATACCATGGAAATACAAAATATCATCTCTGAATATTATATAAATCTCTATGCACATAAACTTGGAAACATTGAGGATATGGACAAATTCTTAGAAACACACAACCTACCTCAGTTCAATCAGGAAGAACTAGAACTCCTGAAAAGCCTAATATCAAGCAACAAAATTCAAGCAGCGATAAAAAATCTCCCAACAAGAAAAGCTTCAGACCAGATGGTTTTACAGCCCAATTTTACCAGACCTAGAAAGAAGAACTGGTACCTATACTGCAGAAATTATTTCACAACAGAGAGAAGGAAGGAATCCTCCCCTACTCTTACTACAAAGCCAACATCACCTTGATGCAAAAGCCAGGAAAGGACACAACAAAAATAAAACCACAGCCAATATCTCTTATAAATATAGTTGGAAAAATTCTCAATAAAATCCTAGCAAACCGAATTCAGTTGCATATCCAAAAATTCATCCATCAGGACAAAGTGGGCTTTATCCCAGAGATGTAAGGATGGTTTCATATACATAAATCAATAAATGTGATTCACCACATAAATAGAAACAAAAATAAAAGCCATATGATACTCTCAATAGATGCAAAAAAAGCATTTGACAAAATTCAGCACCCTTTTGTGGTAAGAACTCTTAAGAAAATAACCATAGATGGAATATACCTCAATGTTATGAAAGCTATACATGACAAACCTAAAGCCAATTTCATACTGAATGGGGAAAAACAAATCATTCCTGCTGAGAACTGGAAGAAGACAAGGTTGCCCACTGCCAACATTTCTGCTCAACATAGTACTAGAAGTCCTGGCCAGAGCAATCAGGCAAGAGAAGGAAATCAAGGGTATCCAAATTGGGAAAGAAGAGGTCAAATTATCACTTTTTGCTGAGATATAATCTTATATCTAGAAAACCACAGAGATTTTGCCAAGAGACTCCTAAAATTGATAAATAAATTCAGAAAAGTCTCAGGCTACAAAAACAATGTACAAAAATCAGTAGTATTTCTACACACCAACAACAGTCAAGCTGAGAATCAAATCAAAGACTCAATATATTTCACAACAGCAACAATGAAAATAACATACTTACGAATATACTAACCAAGGAGGTGATGAAAGTACTCTATAGGGAGAGCTATGAAACACTGAGGAAGAAAATTGCAGAGGATGTAAACAAATGGAAAAATGTATCATGCTAATGGATTGGCAGAATCAACACTGTTAAAATGTCTATACTACCCAAAGGGATTTACAAATACAATGTAATCCCCATTAAAGTATCAATGTCATTTTTTGCAAATCCAGAAAAAATAATTCTACCAGAAACGACCCTGAATAGCCAAAGCACGCTTAAGCAAAAAGAACAATCTGGAGGCATCAGTTTACCAGACTTCAAGCTACACTACAAGGCTATGGTAACCAACACAACATGGTACAAGCACAAGAACAGAGACCTACACCAATGGATCAGAAAAGAGAACCCAGATATAAAACCATCATCATATTGCCATCTGATCTTCGACAAAGCAGATAAAAACATACAATGGGGAAAAGAATTCCTATTCAATAAATAATGCTGGGAAAATTGAATAGCCACATGTAGAAGATTGGAGCAGGATCTGCACCTCTCACCACTCATACAAATTAATTCATGATGGATAATAGACTTACACTTAAGGCATGAAACTATAAAAATTTTAGAAGTAGAGGTAGAAAAAAACTCATAGATATTGGCCTAGGCAAAAGAATTTATAAAGAAGACACCCAAGACAATCACAGCAACAACAAAAATAAATAAATGAGGCCTTATTAAATTAAAAAGCTTCTTCACAGCCAAGGAAACAAACAGTAGAGTGAATGGACACCTACAGAATGGGAGAAAATATTTGCAAATTATACATTTGATAAAGGGCTAATAACTAGAATCTACAAAGAACTCAAGTGAATCAGCAAGAAAACATCAAACAACCCCATTAAAAAGCGGGCAAAAGACATGAACAGAAACTTTTCAGAAGAAGATAGACCAATAGCCAGTAAGCATATGAAAAAATGCTCAACATCTCTAATCATCAGGAAAATGCAGATCAAAACTACAATGAGATATCACCTACCTCCAGCAAGAATGGCTTTCATGCAAAAGTCCCAAAATGATAGATGCTGGCATGGATGTAGAGAGAAAGGAACATTTATACACTGTTCGTGGTACTATAGACTAGTAAAACCTCTATGGAAAGCAGTATGGAGATACTTCAATGAACTAAAAGTAGACCCACGATTTGATCCATCAATCCCACTACTGGGAAAAAAAAGGGAAAAAAAGGACATTTTATAAAAAAGACACTTGCACTTGAATGTTTATGGCAGAACAATTCACATTCGCAAAGATGTAGAAATAACCCTAGTGCCCATCAATACACAAGTGGATCAATAAAATGTGGTATATGTGTACCATAAAGTATTAGCCATTGAAAAAATGGTGAACTAATACCTTTTGCAACATTCTGGATGGAACTGGAGACCATCCTTTTAAGTGAAGTATTACAAGAATGGAAAAACAAAAACCACATGTACTCACTACTAAATTGAAACTTACAGATCAACACTGATGTGAACATCTGGTAGTAAAATTCAACAGACATCAACAGGTGAGAGGGGAGAGAAGGGGATGGGTAAATTCACACCTAACAGGTACAATGAACACTATCTGGGTGATGGACACAATTATAACTTTAACTCAAACTGTGCAAAAGCAATTCATGTAACCAAAATGTTTGTACCCCCATAATGTTCTGAAATAAAATTTTTTAAAAATTGAAAAAACTCTTCATCATGTTTCCAATGTATATTTCTGCCTAAAATTCAAAATAAACAAAAAATTTTAACAGATTCACATTTGAATCTTTACACAATGCAATTATGTATCAACCACACTGCCAAATGTTTTTGTGATTTGTTTTTTGTGAAGATAAATTATACCAAGGAAGAAACTTAATTTTGATTTTGTCGAACTTTTCCTTGGAGTTTCTTTCTTCCCTTTGCATGGTTCCATTCATCTTTTTCCATTCTGTTTTTCATTTGTTAGTATTTCTTTTGCTTGAGAACATTTGCTGTGATTGCAAGAAGATTTTCTCTCTTTCAGTTGGAACCATTTTCTTTTTTCATGAGTGCTTTGTATATTTCAAATCTGAAAGATGGAGACAGGTAAAAGCATTTAAAAAATAATAACTATCATAATGGACTCTTTTTAAGGATTTTGGATGAATCAAAGTTTATCCTTAAGAATTATTTTAGTCAGATTATCTATTTTTTGTGTGTGTGTTCCTGGCATACTGCACTGGTGTTCTTATAGGTATTTTATATTATTACTTATTCTCCTTGTCTGTAGAGCACAATCAATTGAGAACTAGTACTAATATATAAAGGGAATGCTATGCAGTAGCTCAATTTTATGAAATCTGTGCCAGTACTATATTTATTTTCTTACCTGCCTATTTTTACCTGCTTTGCCCTCAAAGGTATTATCATGTAGATGGATTAGTATTAGAACAAGCCATTGGATTTATGAGACTAAAAATATTTAAAGACTTTATTGTATTGTGGATGGAGACTACTACTATCCCCTTTACTGTGGTCATTATGTGCTCAGAAATTGGTATGGTTGAGTAGTCAGAGGGAAGGATTCAGTGACTTCCCCTGAGAGGAGGCTGGGTGAAGGCAGTTGGTCCCAAACATTAATGTAAATCAGAATCACCTGAGAATGTAAATTAGAATCACTCTGGCCTTGTTAGACCAGAGTGCTGAGCCCCCTCCCTGGAGTTTATAATTCAGTAGGTCTGCCTAACAATTTCCCAGGTGATATTGATGCTACTGGTCCAGGGATGCACTTTGAGAATGACTTGTGGTATGAGTTTCCAGCTCACAATTTTGCCTGAGTCTAGCTATGACTTATAGCTGTGGTTCTTTCCACATCTTCGAGGTTCTCTCTATGTATCAATACCTTTTCCCTTAATTTCATGTACATTTACAGTATGTTTAGGTCACATCTTTACTTTTTATTATGAAGCAGTCAATGCCAAATGCATTCTATATTAGAGTGGGAGAGAAGCAGAGAAATACAACTTTCATCTTGTACTTGGATTGCTTTTAGTGATTCAGTTGCAGGTCATGGAGAATTACCATTTCATCAATAGAGAATGTTTTTCTACATGAAGATATTCCTCCTTTCAAAGTCATGTTGCCTTAGGGATTTGAAGGTCTACTGAATTCTGAATATTTTACTTGGCCTGGATACATAACTGAATATTTATTTTGTCAAGTACATTCTCGTCTATTCAGTATCTTCAGTAATTCCCTTTTTACCTATGCTAACTCCAAAGGTTACCTATAAAAAGAACTGCAGCTAATTCCAAAGTCCTCAGGCATCCCTTTCAAGTCCAGCCCTTTTAATACCATTTTTAAATGTTCTCATACTGGTTTGAGGGTCCATTTGGTCTTATGACTCTTGCCTGCATTGTAACTTACTAACTGGCTTCTTTGACTTGATTCTTCATTGGACTTTCTGCTTGGCTTTAAAATTCCGGTTATCCCCTTGCTCTGCTGCCTGAAACCCCTATCAACCCCATTTCACTTCTTTCCTACACATGTCTCAGGATTCCACCCTGTCTAGGTCTCTAAGTTCTTATTTGTTTATGTATTTAGACAGAGCTTAATGTATATTTTTTCATTAACTAGGGGAGAAGACATGTCATCTAATATTCAGGGAAACAAAATTCTAATATTTAGTGTTATGTATTATTGAACTTAGCATTCACATGTAATTGAAGATTATTTGAACTCAATATATCCATTACCATATTTTCAGTTTCAAGTGACAGAAAATGCACCCCAGTCTAGCTTAAAGCATATGAATTTCATGGCTCACATAAACTGAGAAATTGGGAAGATTGGCTTTAGGTGTAGCTTAAAGCAAAGCTTAAAATAATAATACTGTTGGGCTGTTGGGTACTGAAGATGGCTGACCAAAGAAATCGGCTGCCAGATTGTCTTAGAAAGAAGGAAAAGTTTTAGATAAAAAAAAAAAACAACAAAAAACAAAAATACACAGACCAGGTGTAATTCTGAGGAAAAAGTGCCAGAATGTACAAGAGATTCTATGGGAAGAAGTTGCAGAGTAGAACAAGAAGGAGCAAGATATTGGCAGAGATCAACCCACAAGAGGCTTGTAGCATGGCAAGAGGGGTATGTGGAGGTTTCGTTTCTCTTTCCCTCATATCTCTGGCAGTTAGCAGGCTCCCAAACTGCTGGAAAGCCTTTCTACCCTCACAAGCCTAGGGGCCGCTGCTGCCAGTGAAGTGGGAGCTTATTGAGGATAATGCACCAGGCTGCAGCCCCCTTGGAGTAGCTTCCTGTCACCACAGACCTTAGCTGAGATGGCAGGTGCCATACTGCTTTTCCACCCACTATCCACATTTGTCCTTCCCAGAAGCTTCAGCCCCTCAGTTTTTGTCATCCTTATACCCACACAAACATTCCCCAACTCCTGCCCAGACTATGGGAGCTCACCACCTGGGATATTTGAGTGCTTCTCCTGAGGAGCTAGACCTGGTCAGAGAGTCAAAAAAAAAAAAAAAAAAAAAAAAAAAGAGAAAGAAAGAAAGAAAGGCAACACTGCAGCTGGTTATTCTGGCAAGTGCCACCTACTGGAAGGGAAGACAACTTGTGCAGCCCTTTACAGCATATACTGACTCAGTTATAAAAGGTGGGGCTGATTCTTACTTACGAGCACCACCAACTGTCTCAAAGATTAAACTGGGTGTCCTAATATAATTCACACTGTTAATAAGACCACAGAGTTGGGGAAAGAGAAAGGATATCAAAGACCTCCATCTTCCCTCACTAACAGGAGATAGGGAATCTTCTCATACACATAGCTTACCACTGCTACAGCCTACTAACAACTAGCAACTGAGAAAACTGACACACTAAGGATATCTACAACCAAGGCATACATCCAGAACTTAGACCTCATCAAAGCACCCACAAGCAAAGCCAAATATTCTTACCCAACATATGGTAAGGGCATACTCTTAAGAGTGAGGGGGAAAAATCCCCATCTACATAAAAGAAAATCCCAAAATACGAAGTGACAGGTGATGCAGATGAGAAGGAATCAGTGAAAGAACTCTGGAAGCATGAAAAATCAGAGCAAAAGGACATTCCTAAAGGGGCATACAAGCTCTTTGGCAATGAATCCCAACCAAAATGAAAATTTTGAAATCACAGACAAAGAATTCAAAATACTGATTATAAGAAAGCTCAATGAATTCCTAGAGGATATGGGAAACTGATTCAAAGAAACCATAAAAGCAATTCAGGAAATGAATGAAAAATTTACTAAATAAATAGACATATTAAAAAAAATAGAGCTTCTGGAAATAAAAAAGTTCATGTAGAAAAATAGAAAACATAGTGGAAACCTTCAAGAATACACTACACCAAGCAGAAGGAAGAATTTCAGAGCTTGAAGGTAACTCTTGGTATTGACTTAGTCAATCAAAAATAAAGAACAAAGAATCAAGAGGAATGAACAAAGCCTGCCAGAAATATCAGACTATGTACAAAGGCTAATTATAAGAATCCTAAGCATTCCTGAGGGTGAAGAAGAAAAAAGCACAAGGTCTGGAAAACTTATTTGAAGGAAAAATTGACTAAAATTTCCCTGGTCTTGCTAGACGTTTAGACATCCAGATACAAGAAGCTCAATGAACGCTTAGGAGATACATTGCAAAGAGGAAATCGCCAAGACATATAGTCTTTAGACTAGCCAAAGTCAACATGAAGGAGGAACTCCTGCAGGCTGTGAGGCAAAATCATCAGGTAACTTACAAAAGAAAACCCACCAGGCTAACCACAGACTTCTTAGCAGAGATGTTTTAAGCCAAAATCAACAATGGTAAAGATATACAAAGATTGTCATTATATAATGGCAAAGAGGGCAATTCAAAAAGAAGAAATAACAATCCTAAATATTTATGTACCTAGCACAGGAGCACCCAGATTCATAAAGCAAATTCTGCTAGATCTATGCAAAGAAATAAACTGCAGCATTGTAATTGCTGGGGACTACAACACCCCACTGACAAAGCTGGACAGATCATTAAAGCAGAAAATCAATAAAAAGACACAGAACTTAAATGGAACTCTAGAACAAAAGGGACTAACAGACATTTGCAAAACATTCTACCCCCAAACTAAACCACTGAATATACATTCTTTTCATCAGCACATAGAACATTCTCCAAGATTGATCATATCTTAGGCCACAAAACATGTCTCAACAAATCAAAATAATTGAAATCATACCATGTCTTTTTCCAGACCACATTGGAATAAAGCTAGAAATCCATTCCAAGAGAAACACTCAAATCTACACAAAGTCATTGATATTAAACAACCTGCTGCTGGATGGTTATTGGGTCAATAATGAAATTAAGATGGAAATCAAGGAGCTCCTTGAACTGAATGACAA
>RJWJ010025644.1:0-23689 GCA_004363605.1 Indri indri | reverse complement strand
TAAAAAGGACCTCTACGCCCAGGCTACGTTCTCACAATCTGGACCTCACTAGTAGCCAGTGCCCCTGGCTCCTCCAGCATCTCCACCTCCGGTTATCCATGCCCTTCTGTAACCCCTTCCACACTGTGTCAGGGAGGGTCTGTGAGACCAATAGAATATGGCAGAAGTGATGGTATGTCACTTCTGAGACTGAGTTATAAAAGACAAACCTTGATTACCTTCTGTCTCTCACATCAGTGTTCTGGGGGAAGCCAGTTGCCATGCTGTGACAGGCCCACAGAGAGGCCCCCGGAGCAAGGAGCTGAAGCCGCCTCCCAACAGCCATGCGTGCGCCATCTTGGAAGTGAATCTTCCAGCCCCAGTCAAACTATCAGGTGATGCAGCTTCAGCTCAGATTCTGACTGTGACCTTGAGCCAGAACCATCCTGTTTGGCCATACCTGGATTCCAGACCCTCAAAATCTGCATGAGATAATAAAAATCTGCTGCTTTAGCTGTTAAGTCTTGGGGTAATTTGATCCGCCCAAAACAGATAACCATCTGAACTGAGTTAGTTGCTTTTTAGCATCAGGAAGAGGTAGGGAAAAAGAGGGGAGGACAAAAGGGATGAGGGTGTCATCTTTGAGAGGGAGCAGAGATCCTTATCAAGTGATTATTTCTTCAATCGTCCCCCTAACTTCCAAGCAATATGAGGACTGTTGGCCTGTGCCTCAAAGTTGGGGGACCCAAAGGGAAGGGTCTGTGAGGTAGAAGAGTGACTATGGAACCTGGGGCACAGATCCTCTCCTTTTCTGGAATTACATAGTGACCGTTATCAACTCACAAAGGGGCCCGGCATGAAGCTGTGTAAGCAGTTGTGGGCTGCCCCTCTGAACACGATGAGCATTATAGTCCATCCTCTGGGATATCCTAGGTAAAGGTGGCTGGCCCCAGAGAGCCATGCCTGTTGAACAGAGGGCAGTCTCTTGCTGGGGGTTAGAATGACTGCAGCTCTGAAAACTTGGCTACCAGCCTTTGAGAGTCCATGGGCCTAGGACCTCAGACAGAGACACACCACCTGAGTCATCACCTATGCCAAGCACCAAATCACAGCACAGTCCTATGTGGGACATCACCCAGGTAGAGCCAGACAAGTGCAAGGCAGCCAAATGGCACTGAGGACCTAGTCAGGCAGAGAAACGGCCTCACAGAGAAGGGAGAGGCCTTCCTTTGCCACTTCTCACGGGGACACTTGGAGCAGGCAGGAGGGGCTGCAAGGAGGAAGGGAACGGGCCCCAAGGGACAAGGCTGTCCTCTGATGCCCAAGCTCAGAGTGGGGTTCTCAATCAGACGGTGATGAAGGATAAAAATATCTGGATGTCATGAAATGTTTACTCGAAATGAAACTATTTTAAACCGGAAGTGAATGGACAGGGCTGATATTTACAAGATTGGGCTGACTTCGGTTTTTCCACTGCTCAACACAAAGAGGGATTTTTTAACAAAAAGGAAGTGAGTTACAAAAATAAAGCAACCTTCTTTTTGGCTCATGGCTAAATGGGGCCTGTACAATTAAGGCTGTTAAATAAACAAACAAACGATGAGCCCTGAGCTGCGTACTCTACCTGCTCTTGAGGGGAAGCTGACCAGGGTCCCCTGTACACCCGGTTAGGCTCTTCGAGACCTTTCCCAATTATAAAGGCAGATATTAACGTTTTTAATTGTTTAAGAATCCCCTACCCTTGCAAATACTATTCCTTCTTAGACTCCAGAACACCTATATCCAATGGAACTTTCTGTGATAATGGAAATGTCCTATATCTGTGCTGTCCAGTACTATAGCCATTAGCCACATGTGGCCACCGAGAAACTGAATTTTAAAGTTTATTTGATTTTAATGAATTCAAATGTAAATAGACACATATGACTGGTGCTACCGCATTGGACAATGCAGTTCTAGATGGAATTTTACATTGTTCTTTCTACCGCATTTTTGGAAATCTGGGCTCCTAATCGTGGCATGCATCTTTTCCTGTTTGTTTGTTATTGCAAACTCCAAAACGACAGGATCTCTTTGGCTCAAGGTTTCTGGCACTTTCACAGCACCCACTGATTCTTCCCTAAGTGTCCTCAGGACCAAATTCAGACTAACATTTACAATATTGTTTACACCAGGAAAATTTGAGCACAGATTGGATATCTCTTAACGCTAAGGAATTACTAAAATTACATACCGAAGCAGTCACAGATAAAATGACACGATGTCTGTAATTTGCTTTAGATAATGGAGTGGAGAAAGGATGGAGGAAACAAGATTGCTTGACGTGGTTGAAGCTGCATGATGGGGTCATGGGCGTCCCTTAGGCTAGTCTACTTTACATGAGTATAAATGTTTTAATTTTAAAAAGTTAAGATTTTTTAACAAAATGGGAAAGTGCTCATGTTATAAAATTAAGTGAAAGGAGAAAAGCTACAAAATAATAAATATACACCACACTGATGAATTCGTGTAAGTGGAAGGAAATACAGAGTGTGGTGTAGTGGTGGGAACCCAGATGGCTGAGTTCAAATCCTGGCTCTAATACCAACTTGGCTATATGATCTCAGGGACTTTTTTAGCTTTACTAAACTTGTCTTCTTATCTACAAAATAAGGATAATACTGGAATGCACCTCTTAAATTGCTGTAGAGATTAAATGAGCCTATTTATGAAATACTCAGCCAGCATCTGGCACACGGTACAAATCCAATCACTTATCTTTGGAAAATAGATTCATGAGTGGTTGGTCTTGCACCACCCTATTCTCCAATTTTCCACCAAAAGTGTGTCTTCTTTTTATATTCAAAGGGGAAAATGATTTTAAAAAGAAAGAAAAAGAAAAAAGAATACCTTACTCCAAGGTTACTTCTGTGTTCTGAGAAACTATTAGAAAGTAAGTTAATAATTTATCAGATGTTCTAAACTTTAGCACAACAAGAACTCCAGCTTAATTCTGGATACTTGGAATTCCCCAGGAAACTGGTTCGTGGCTTTTGGGATATGTATTAGGAAAGCATCGTCCACGCACTTCCTCTGGCACGGAGTGTGGACTGGGGTCTTGTATCTGTGGTTGTCCCCATTATTTCTGACCGAAGAGCTCTCCATACTGATGGACAGACCACTTAGTATCTTCTGTGCAGAGAATGCTACACAATTTTGCCTTTTTCTTAGATACATATCTTTTAAATAAAATATATCCTTCCATTGTAACTTTCCATTTATGACTCCCCTCCCATACAGCAGTGATGCTTATGAAATCATAGTTTTTCCCCTCAGTAACATGAACATCTTGCCTTATCCATTCCCCCAGTCTTTGCACTGGGAGATGGACATGTCAAGCCATAAAAAAGGCTCTGGTCCAGTTGCTGCTATTTTTTCCTGAGAATAACCGGGCGCTATCTCTATCATCCTGTTTCTATATCACAAAGAATGTTTTGCATTTTCTTCTCAACTATTAGTGTGCACGATAGTAATCAAACTGAAACTACACTAAACAATATACATGATAGGTAGATACATAGACTCACACAACTAAAAAGTCTAAGAGCTGCAGACATGGCTAAATCCAAGTGCTCTAACGTTTTCAAGAATTTCTCTCTCTCTTCTGAGTAGAAGATAAATGCTTTCCCTTCAAAAACAAGGAGGCGGTTAAAAGAAGATGACAAATGACTGCTAAGCAGACAAAAACAACAGCCGTCCACTATGTAATCCACAAAAATCTTCTACAGTGTCCTCTGCTGCTGTTGGGAAATCTCCTGCCTAACACATTCTTTTCCTCTGACTTGGTGGCACTCTCTGTCCTTTGTCAATAGCCTCATATTTTAGTATCTTGGGCCGTGGCCCAGGAAATGAAATCCTCTTCAACACCGTCAACAGTGCCAGCTGCTCACTCCCAATATCCTCTTTTCTCCTCCAAAGTCACAGCCATCATCTGGATGAAAAGATGGAACACCACTTGTGTCACCGAATCCTCCAATGTCTTTCTCAGAACTTTAAAACTCCCAGAGACATATTTCAGATTTCTTTTGACTGCATCGTTTACCGTGAGTCAGGAGAAGTTGCTAATGGCTGGAGACTCCATCCCAACCCATCCCATCCAGAAACACGGCGCCCCTCCAAGCATGCCACACCTGGCCTCAGGAAGGAGTCACTGCATTCTGGGAATGCACAAGGGTTTGTTTGGTTTGTTTTTCCCCCACCTGGCTGTGGCTGCTTCTTCATTAAGCGTGCATTATAATACCTAGCATGGTGCTGAGGACACACTAGATGTTCAATGATACATGTCCTGTTTCCACTTTGCCCTTTCCAAGTGCTCTTAAAAAATAAAATAATCCCCCAATTTAAAACAAAAAACAAAAAAACTAAGCTGAAGATGGGATCAGGAAGGAAACATCAGGACTTTTTCTGCAACATATTTTTCAAGCTAGGTGGTGGAAGCACGAGTGCTCATGGCATTATTAGCTAGCCTTCTGAAATACTCCATACGTTTAAAAATTTGCAGGTTATCTTAGTCCACTTTGTGTTGCTATAAAAGAATATCTGAGGCTGGGTAATTTATAAAGAAAAGAGGTTAATTTTGGCTCACAGTTCTGCAGGATGTACAAGAAGCATGATGCCGGCATCTGCTGTCCTTCTGGCGAGGGCTTCTGCGCTGTGTCAAAACATGGCAGACCAGGTCAAAGGGAAACAGACACATAAGAAGAGGGACCAAACCTGAGGGGCATCGTGGCTTTGTAACAACCCAAGCTGAAAAACCAAAGAGCTAAACTGATCACGTCAGTCTCCAGCTTGGTTTCCCATAGCCCAAATGATGACATCCAAGCTCCTTGTCACACACAAGGTTCTTTGTGATGTGGCCCAGTCTTCCTTCTTCCCACATGTCATGGACTAAACGTCTGTGTCCTCCCAAAATTCATATGTTAAAGCCCTACCCCACAATGTGATGGTACTTGGAGGTGGGGACTTTGGGAGGTAATTTGGTTTAGATGAGGTCATGAGGGTGGCGTGCTCATGATGGGGTTAGTGCCCATACAAGAGCAGGAGACAACAGAGCCCTCTCTCTGTCTCTGTCTCTGTCTCTGTCTCTGTCTCTGTCTCTCTCTCTCTCTCTCTCTCTCTCTCTCTCTCTCTCATTCTCCCTTTTTTCCTCCCTCCACCATGTGAGGAAGACTCAGCGAAGAGGCAGCCATCTACTGGCCAAGAGGAGAGCCCTCACCAGGAATGAAATCTGTTTGCACCTTGATTTTGGACTTCCAGAAATGTCTGTTGTTTAAGCTGCCCAGTCCATGGTGCTTTGTTATGGGAGCTATGACAGCCTGTGCTAAGACACCACTCTCTTTCCCACAGACATCATTTCAGGCATCTCGAACCTCTTTGCCAGTTTCCTGAACGAGCCATGTTCTCCTTGGTCTGGCTACTTTGGAATCTGTCTTCTTTCCCCTTTTTTCACATAGCTAACTCCTCTTTAGTTATTGTATTTGATCAAGCAGGTTAACAAAAAGATCCCATAATGTAGTGGCTTAAAGAATGTAAGTTTCTTTCTCTCTGATGTAGCAGTTCTGAGAGGTGCAGCCCAGGTGGGTGGGAAGCTCTGCTCCTCATGGGCATACAGAAACCCAGGTTCCTTGCAGTCACTGCTGCCAACCTCTAGGTTCTCAGGGTGACTTGCATGATTGAAGCTGGCTCACCAGCCCGTGTGGATGGCAGCCTGCAGAAAGGAGGAAGAGAGGTGGCATACTAGGATGTTTTCAGTTCCAGACCCAGAAGAGCTCACATCATTTCCACTCACCCTATTGATGAGAACTTAGTCACATGATCACAACTGACTACTGGGGATGCTGGGAAATGTAGTCCCTAGCTAGGCAGCATCTGCCTGCCTGCAGTTCTATTATAATAGAAGAATGAATTTCAACAAAGGATTGAAGCTCAGGCCTCCATTCCTTTGAACAGCTGTCTCTACCTCTGACCTCTGTGTCTGGGTTAGATGTCCCTCTTGCAAGCACTTAGTAGACTACATAGCGGCTGTCTCAGCAGTGGCTTACTTCCCCAGCTTCATATGTTCCCTGCCCTGACTAGTGGGGGAGCACACCGGGCGTAGCTCTGTATCCTCAATGCTTGGCATTCACTACACATTGAATACATTTTGAGTAAAAGTTTGGAGGACCAACCACATACTAATTTGCAGAATGAAAATGCAGGGGCCCTTGTTCAAAAATGAGAACTTTAAGATGACGAAAGCAGAGCATGAACCCAAGCATGGGGTCCTTCAGAGTGCGGGGTCTCTGCACCTGCACGAGCCGCACACCCATGAAGCCAGTCCTGGAAGTATGAGTGAATAAATGAGTTGAATTTAATAACAATTATCCTCCATGCGAAAAACAACGTATCTGTTGTATATGCATGCAATGAGTGAAGATGAATCAAATGACGCTTGTAAATATTTGGGAAGTAAATCTTCACTGTCCCACAGACTAAACTTAATAGAGGGCATCCCAACAGTGAGGGCATTTCCCATTTCCCACTGCCTTGTTCTGTGCAGGGTGGGACACCATAGCTGGTGGGTGGCTGCTAGCCCCTTAATAATTCAGAAATGTGGCGTCTTGCCTTCCTCCTGCCTCCTACAGGGTCCTTCTTGCAGCGAGTCATCGAAGAAGCAGTCATCATCATAGTAATTTTCCTACAGTCTCAGAGACTCTCAGGATTGTGAAGACCTTAGGAATTGTTGCCAGGCAGTTCTCCAGCATCTGCTCAAACACCTCCAGCGACAAGGAGCTTCCTACCTCCCCAGGCAGCTCCTTCTGTTTCTGACAGCTCTGCGGATGGAGTTCTTCCTCACATTGAGCCAAAATCTACTTCCTCGTGACTTCCCCCCGCTGGCTCAGAGCCACGCAGGGGAATTGCAGTACCGCTGCTGGGCCCTTCAGGCGTCTAAGGAGCGCTAGTGTTCACCGGAAAGCAGCGGATGCCAACGGAGCAGCAGAAGTGGAACATGGGCCACAGATTTATTGTGTTTGGCCTAGGCAAAGTTAAATCTTTTTTTTTGGATTGGTTACCAACATTGAAAAATCTGGAGAGTTCATATAAATATAGAATTCGAGCCTCTACAACTTGGAAGCTCTGGCAATACTGGCCTCATACTCCCACCATCCTACTTGCTACTAACAACAGTAAAAGATGGATATTGGGTGGGCAAAGGCCCCTTTCCACTACAGCCTGCTGCTTCAGCCACTTGCTATCCATGCACACTCATTTACCTCAATGTCAGAACCCTTACACTGGTGAAGATGTTAATGCACCCAGCCTTTAAATCTGTTTCAGGGGAGAGTTGATCAGTTAGGGACTCCCCTTTTCACCTTTTCTTCTTCCTGCTCAGAATGCAGAGGTGTTGGCTGGCACTCCAGCAACTGCATTGAGACCATGACAACCTCTAGGATGGAAGCCGCGTGTAGGAACATTGAAACAAACAGATAGTAGGATCTTGGGTCAATAGAGTATAGAATTGCCATATCAGCTCTACCAACCTCTGAACTTCTTTTACTTAAAATAAATAAGAAAAAGAAAGAAAGCCAAATATATCATGCTTAAGCCACTCTTATTTTAGATAGTTGTTATTAGCAACTGAAAGCAGTTTCTACTTGGTATATAATTTTTTTTGTCATTGCCTTTTCATAAATTAAATTTTCATTATGGAAAAGTCTCAACATATACAAACATAAACAGACTATATCCACATGCAAAATAATTAGTTGGGACCCTTACTTCGTATCATACACAAAATGAACACAAATTAGATCATAGAGCTCTATACAAGAGTGAAAACTATAAAATTCTTAAAAGAAAACATAAGAGTATATCATCACGATGTTGGTGCAGACAATTATTTCTTTCTTTCTATTTTTTTTTTTTTGAGACAGGGCATTACTCTGTTGCCCAGGTTGGAGTGCAGCGGCAAGATCATAGCTCACTGCAGCCTCGAACTCCTGAACTCAAGCCATTCTCCTGCCTCAGCCTCCTGAGTGGCTGAGACTACAGGTGTGCACCACCACATCTGGCTAATTTTTCCATTTTTTTGCAGAGATGGGGTCTTGCTAGGTTGGTCAGCTGGTCTCAAGCTCCTGACCTCAAGTGATCCTCCAGCCTCTGCCTCTCAATGTGCTGGGATTACAGGCATGACCCACCATGCTGGGCCAATAATGGTTTCTTAGATAGGACACCAAAGGCATAAATGATAGAAGAAAAAATAAATTGGCCTTCCTGAAAATTAAAAACTTTTGTGCTTCAAACAACACTATTAAGAAAGTAAAAAGACTTCTCACGGAATGAGGACAATATTTGAAAATCATATACTGATAAGGGACTTGCATTTAAAATATATAAAGAAGTATTAGAACTCAATTAAAAAGATTTTTAAAAAACAATTTTAAAATGTACAAAGGATTTGAGTAGACATTTCCCCAAAGAAGATATACAAATGGCCAATAAGCACATGAAAAGATGTTCAACATCATTAGGCATCAGAGAAATGAAAATCAAAACCACAATGACATACCGCTTCACACCCACTAGGATGGCTAGAGTCAAAAATAACAAGTGTTGGCAAAGATCTGGAGAAGTTGGAACTCTTGTGCATTGCTGGTGGTAATGCAAAACGGTGCACCAGCTGTGGGAAACAGTTTGGCAGTTCCTCAGAAAGTTAAATATAGAATTGCCATATGATCCAGCAATTCCACTTCTGGTTATATACTCAAAAGAATGGAAAGCAGGGACTCAAACATATACTTTTACACCAGTGTTCATAACAGCATTATTCACCATAGCTAAAAGGTGAGAATAACACAAGTATCCCTCAACAGATGAATGGATAAAATGTGGTATATATTCAGCACGGAATATTATTCAATCATAAAAAGCATGAAATCTTGATATATGCTACAACAGGGATGAGCGTTGAAAACATTATGCTACGTGAAATAAGCCAGACACAAAAAATAACAATTATATGATTCCATTCACATGAGGCACCTAGAACAGGTAAATTCATAGACACAGAAAGTAGAGGGACTAAGGAGAGAAGGGATGAGAAGTTATTGTTTAAAGGGTACAGCATTTCTATTTGGGATGATGAAAAAGTTCTAAAAATAGATAGTGGTACTTGTTACACAATATAGTGAATGTACTTAATGCTGCTGAATTGTGCACTTAAAATGGCTAAAGTGGTACATGTTATGTTATGCATGTTTTATCACAATATAAACAAATTTTAAAAGACATTATAACAAGTGTTGGTAAGAATGTGGAGAAATTGGAACCCTCAATACATTATAGGTAGGAATATAAAATGGTACAGCCACTTTGGAAAACTATCTGGTAGTTCCCCCAAATGTTAAACATACAGTTACTATATGACCCAGCAATTCCACTCTTAGGAATACCCAAGAAAAACAAAAACATGTGTCCACGTAAAAATTTGCACATGACTGTTCATAGCACCATCATTCATAATAGCCAAAAAGTGGAAACAACTTAAATGCCTGCAACTAATGAGTGGATAAACAAGATGTGACATACAGACAGCTGAATATTATTGAACATTAAAAAAGAATAAAGTACTGATACATGCCATGACATGGATGCACCTAGAAAACATGCTAAGCAAAAGAAGCCAGTCATTAAATACCACATATTGTATGATTTCACTTATATGAAATGTCCAGAATAGGCAAATCTATGGACAGAAAGTAGATTACTGGTTGCCGTCACTAGGAAGAGGAAGAACGAAGAGTTCTGCCAATGGGTATGAGATTTCTCTTTGGAGTGATGAAAATGGTCTAAGTTTAGATCGTGATGATGATTACTCAACCCTGTAAATACACTAAAAATCATTGAATTGTTTTATATGGGCGAATTTTATGATATGCAAATTAGGTCTCAATAAATCTGTTTTAATAAAATTGACTAGTAAAATGAACCTTCGTGCACCTGTTCCAGCTTCAGTAATTATTAACTTGTGGTCAACCTCTGTTCATCTATGCCCCCACTCCCCACTCCCATATTATTTTGAAGCAAATATCGGACATCTTGCAATACAGAATTTAAAACCAGAAAAGTCCTATAGCGCAGTTGGCTGGCTACACAGTTCCTGGCTGTGTGACATCCAAGCTTGGCTCCCCAGCCTTCACGGAAAATTGCAAATGATACAATACCTGGTAGTACATCTCTCTTTCTGCTTAAACTTTTCTGTAACTAAGAAACTTGATTGTTGTAGCCACAATCGACATTGACCTTTAGTACATATTCATCCACAGAGGGTGTTTTGATGTGGCTGTGGTGTCTAAAAAACAATGTTAGAGTATTGTCCATCCATAATGGACAAT
This sequence comes from Indri indri, assembly GCA_004363605.1. Taxonomy (NCBI): domain Eukaryota; kingdom Metazoa; phylum Chordata; class Mammalia; order Primates; family Indriidae; genus Indri; species Indri indri. The sequence goes on along the minus strand of RJWJ010025644.1, from coordinate 13,298 downwards.
ACGAATATGAATAAGGTCAAATATATTATTGCATTGCTTCTCTACCATCTTGGATTCTGATTCTGATTCCATAAGGAAAAATCTGCCTCCTTTCCTGAAAAGTGATAGATGTTTTTTCCTTGCCGATTTGTTTGAGTTCTTTGGAGCTCCTTGGAATCCCAGAAGCCTTCTGGGTACCACACGTAAAACTAGGTGAGAATGGATTGGAGGAGGGATCATTCTTTCCCAGGAGAAACCCCAATAATAAAGAACTGATGCTTATGAATAAGGTCAAACACATTATTGCATTGGTTCTCTACCATCTTGGATTCTGATTCTGATTCCACAAGGAAAAATCTGCCTCTTTTCTTGAAAGGTGATGGATGAAAACACTGTTCCCTTGCCCTTGGTAGTTGGCATCATTGGTTCCTCTTGTCATATCCTCTACAGCCTGGATTTCCCCCTCAGCTCCTCCCTATATCATGAGTAAGCTAGGTAAGCTCTGCTTAACATCTCCACCCAACCACGTTTTTAACATAAAATAGAATGAATGGTCTTTTTTTCTTCATTTTTTTTTTTTTTACTTCAATAGATTTAGGGGGCACAAGTGTTTTTTGTTACATGGATGAACTGTATAATGCTGAAGTCAGGATTTTAGAGTACCTGTCACTAGAATAGTGTACATTGTACCCAACAGGTAGCTTTCTATCCCTCACCACCTTCCCACCTTCCCTACTTCTTAATTTTCAACGTCCATCATACCACTTTATGACTGTATATACCCCTTGTTTAGCTCCCACTTATAAGTGAGAATACATGGTATTAATATTTGTTTTTCCATTCCTGGGATACTTCACTCAGGATAATGGTCTCCAGTTCCATCCAAATTTCTGCAAAAGACATTATTTTATTGCTTTTCATGGCTGAGTAGTACTCGGGTGGATACCCAGTGGTACTTGGGTAGTAGTGCTATGGATAGATACCCAATAGTGGGATTGCTGGATTGAATGGTAGGTCTACTTTTAGTTCTCATACTGTTTTACATAGAGGATGTACTAGTTTACATTCCTTCACCAGTGTATAAGCATTCCCTTTTCACTGCATCCAGGCCAACATCTATTGTTTTTTGAGTTTTTAACAATGGCCATTCTCATAGGTGTAAGGTGGTATTTCATTGTGGTTTTAATTTGCATTTCCCTGATGATTAGTGATGTTGAGCATATTTCATATATTTTTTGTCCATTTGTCTACCTTCTTTAGAAAAAAATTTGTTCATGTCTTTCACTCACTTTTTATGGGGTTGTTTTTTTCTTGCCAATTTGTTTGAGTTCTTTGTAGATTCTGGATATCAGTCCTTTATCAAATGTATAGTTTGCAAATATTTTTTCCCATTCTGTAGGTTGTCTATTTACTGTTGATTATTTCCTTTGCTGTGCAGAAACTTTTTAGTTTAATTATGTCCCATTTATTTATTTCTGTTGGTGCTATATTTGCTTTTAGGATATTAGCCATAAATTCTTTGCCTAGGCCAATGTCCAGAAGAGTTTTTCCTATATTTTAATCTAGAATTTTCATGATTTCAGATCTTTCATTTAGGTCTTTAATCCATCTTGAGTTAATTTTTGTATACAGTGAGAGACAGGGATCCAGTTTTATTCTTCTGCAAGTGGCTATCCAATTTTCCCACACCGTTTATTGAAGAGGGCATGGTTTCCCCAGTGTATATTTTTGTCTGCTTTGTTGAAAATCAGTTGGTTGTAGCTATATGGCTCTATTTCTGGGTCTTCTATTCTGTTCTATTGTTCTATATGTCTACCTTTATACCAGTACCATGCTGTTTTGGTGGTAGTATAATTTCAAGTCAGATAATGTGATGCATTCAGATTTGTTCTTTTTGCTTAAAATTGCTTTGGCTATTTGGTCTCTTTTTTGCTTCCATATGAAGTTTAGGATTGTTTTTTCTAGGTCTCGAAAAATTACATTGATAATTCAATGAGAATTGTGTTGAATCTGTAAATTACTTTGGGCAGTATGGACATTTTGACAATGTTGATTCTTCCAATCCGTGAACATGGGATGGTTTTCCATTTGTTTATGTCATATATGATTTTTTTCATCAGCATTTTATAGTTCTCCTTGCAGAGATCTTTTTCCTCCTTGGTTCAGTATATTCCTGAGCATTTTATTTTCTTTGCACCTATGTAAATGGCACTGAGTCCTTGATTCCACTCTTAGCTTGACCATTATTACTATATAGAAATGTTACTGATTTATATACATTAATTTTGTAACCTAAGACTTTGCTGAATTTATTCATCAATTCTAGGAGTCTTTTGGTGGAGTCATTAGGGTTTTCTAGATATGAGATCATGTCATCAGCAAGCAACAATAGTTTGACCTCCTTTTTCCCAATTTGGATGCTCTTTACTTCTTTCTCTTGCCTCATTGCTCTGGCTAGGACTTCAAGTACTATGTTGAATTGAAGTGGTGATAGTGGGCATCCTTGTCTTTTTCCAGTTCCTAGCGGGAATACTTTTAACTCGTCACCATTCAGTATGATGTCAGCTGTGGTTTGTCATATACGGCTTTTATTATTTTGTGGTGTGTTCCCTCTATGCCTAGTTTGTTGAGGGTTTTTATCATGAAGGGTGCTGTATTTTATTGAATGCTTTTCCTGTATCTATTGAGATGATCATATAGTTTTTGTTTGTACTTCTATTTATGTAGTGTAACTTATGTATGTTGAACCATTCTTGCATCTGGGGGAAGAAATCCACCTGATCATGGTGAATTATCCTTTTGATGTGCTGCTGGATTTGGTTTGCTAGTATCTTCTTGAGGATTTTTGCATCTATGTTCATGAGGGACATTGGTCTGTAGTTTTCTTTTTTTGTTGAGTCCTTTCCTGACTGTGGCATCAAGGTGATACTGGCTTCATAGAATGAGTTAGGGGTGATTCTTTCCTTCTTGATGTTGTGGAACAATTTCAGTAGGACAAGTACCAGTTCTTCTTTGTAGGTCTGGTAGAATTCAGCTGTGAATCTGTCCGGTTCTGGGCTTCACTTATTGGGAGATTTTTTTATTACTGTTTCAACATTGCTACTTGTTATTGGTCTATTCAGGATTTCTATTTCTTCCTGGTCGAACCTTGGGAAGTTGTGTGTTTTCAAAAATGTATCCATTTCCTCTAGATTTTCTGGTTTATGTGTATAGAGGTTTTCATATTAATCTTGGATGATATTTTGTATTTCTGTGGTATCAGTTGCAATGTCTCCTTTTTCATTTCTGATTGAGCTTATTTGAATCCTTCCTCTTCTGTTTCTGGTTAATCTAGCTAGCGGTCTATAGATTTTGTTTATCTTTTCAAAGAAACAACTTTTTGTTTTGTTGATCTCTGGTATTACTTATTGGTTTTCATTGCATTTAGTTCTACTCTGATCTTTGTTATTTCTGTTCTCCTAGCTTTGGGTTTGGTTTGTTCTTCTTCTTACAATTCCTTTAGGTGTGACATTAGGTTTTTAATTTGTGATCTTTCTGTCTTTTTGATGAAGGCATTTAGTGCTGTGAACTTCCCTCTTAGCATTACTTTAACTGTGTCCCAGATATTTTGGAAGCTTGTGTTGCCTTTCTCATTCAATTTGAAATTTTTTATAATTTCCATCTTGATTTTGTCATTGACCCAAGGATCATTCAGCAGCAGGTTGTTTAATTTCAATGTATTTGTGTAGTTTTGAGAGTTCCTCTTGTAATTGACTTTTAGTTTTATTCCACTGGTGTCTGAGAAGACACATGGTATGATTTTAATTTTTCTAAATTTGCTGAGACTTGTTTTGTGGCCTAACATGATTTTTCTTAGAAAATGTCCCATGTGATGATGAAGAGAATGTATATTTTGCAGTTTGGAAGTAGAATGTTCTCTAAAAGTCTGTTAGTTCCATTTGTTCTAGAGTCCTGTTTAAGTCCTGTGTTCCTTTGTTGATCTTCTACCTTGATGGTCTGTCCAGTTCTGTCAGTGCAGTGTTGAAGTCCTTGGGTATTATGATTTTATTTTTTATTTCTTTTCTTAGATCTAGTAGAATTTGTTTTATGAATCTGGGAGCTCCCATGTTAGGTGCATATATATTTAGGATTGCTACATCTTCTTGTTGAATTGATCTCTTTATCATTATAAAATGACCATCTTTGTCTTTTTTTACCATTGTTGATTTAAAGTCTATTTTATCTGGTATGAGAATAGCTACTCCTGCTTACTTTTGGTTTCCATTTGTGTGGAATATTTATCCCACCCCATTAGCTTGAGTTTATGAGAATCTTTGTGAATTAAATGGGTTTCTTGAAGACAGCATATATTTGGGGACAGGGTTTTTTTGTTTTTTCTTTTTATCCTTTCAGCCAATCTATATCTTTTAAGTGGGGCATTAAGACCATTTATATTCAATGTTAGTATTGATATGTGAGATATCGTTCTGGTCATAATGTTGATTGTTACTTAGTTGCTTTGTTTTCTCCCTTGTGTTACTTCTTATAAGAGCTGTGAGTTTTAACTTTTGAGTGTTTTTACACTGGTGGGTATCAATTGTTCTGTTTCACGTATAGAGCACTTTTAAGCATTTTTTGTAGAGCAGGTCCAGTTGTGACAAATTCCCTTAGTGTTTGCTTGCTTGGGAAATACTTTATTTCCTCCTTCATTTATGAAACTTAGTTTTGCAGGATACTAAATTCTTGGTTGGCAGTTATTCTGTTTAAGAAGGCTAAAAATGAGACCCCAATCCCTTCTGGCTTGTAAGGTTTCTGCTGAGAAGTCTGCCATTAGTCTGATGGGTTTTCCTTTGTGAATTTCTTGATGCTATCATCTAGCAGCTTGTAGGATTTTCTCCTTCACTTTGACTTTGGCCGGATTGATGACTGTGTGCCTTGGTGATGTCCTATTTGCCTGATTCTTCCAGGTCTTCAATGCCCTTCTTATGTCTGGATGTCTAAATCTCTAGCAACACCAGGGAAGTTTATTTCCATTATTCCCTCAAATAGATTTTTCATGCTTTTTGCTTTTTCTTCTTCTCCCTCAGGGATACCTACAATTCTTATATTTGTTTGCTTTGCATAATCCCATATTTCTCAGAAAAATTGATTATTCTTTTTTATTCTTTGTTCTTTATATTTGACTGACTGGGTTAATTTGAAAACCTTGTCTTCAAACTCCAAAATTCTTTCTTCTCCTTGTTCTAGTCTGTTGTTAAAATTTTCCACTATATTTTAAAATTCCCTAAATTACTTTCATTTCTGGAACTTCTGTTATATTTTCTCTTTGGTTATCTATCTCTTTAGTGAATTTATCATTCATATCCTGAATTATTTTTTTTGATTTCCTTGTGTTGGTTTTCAACTTTCTCATTGATTCCATTAACCTTACTTGTAAACCATATTCTGAATTCCATATCTGACATTTCAGCAATTTTCTTTTGGTTGGAGTCCATTGCTGGAAAGCTAGTGTGATCCTTCGTGGGTGTCAAAATTCCCTGTTTTTTTCATGTTGCCAGAGTTTTTATGCCAATTCCTTCTAATCTGGAGCCTCTTCTCTCAGCTCAAAATAGATAGCTTTGCAGTACACCTGTTCTCCTCTGCTGGGAACTCTGTTGCTCAGTGAAGAGAAGGAGAGGTCCTTGGGTGGCCTGCTTGAGTCCTGCTCCAGAAGACTGACCAGACAGGAGAGGGGTGAATGCATTGCCAGGCTGTAACAGTCTGCTCTCTTGTGTCTCCCCATTCCCCTGTGGTTGTCATAGTCCAAACAGGTGCTGAGGAATGTTTGTGTGGTGGGGTGGGCCGGTCCCTAGGCCACTGCTGAAAGCTCAGGTGGGGGCACAGCAGGTCCTTCTCCATGGGACCATGTGGCTGTGGGTTTTTCTCTGCCCCGGGCAAGTGGCAGCAGCAGTGGCAGCAAGGGCACTTGCTCTGCCCAGGTCATTGGTGGCAGCACTGTCCAGCAGCAGCGGCAGCAGCTGTGCTATCCAAATGGTGGTGATGCACACTTGGGCTGTGGGTGCCTGTTCCGCCCGGGTCCTGCAGCAGCTGTGGTTGGACAGGACTACCTAGGCCGCAGCAGTGGGCTCTAGGCCCATGGGCACTTGTTCTGCCTGGATCCCCAGGTGGCAGTAGGAGTACCTGGCGCCTACCCACAGGATGTGTGGCTGCACCCCGCCTCCCTGCTTCCTCCCCGGTCTGGCAGAGGTGATGAGGAGGTGGCAGCAACAGATCTGACCCCACGCAGACGCAGCGCTCTGGCGCTGGGACCTCAGAAAGGCACCAGCTGTAATGTCCAGGGTGCAGAAGTCCGCAGGCCCCTGTTGTGCTTTCTCTCCAGGGCAATGCCACTGCAGCCCCCAGGCAGCTCCCTGTGTCAGTTCAGAGACCTGCAGCAGGTGGCGTGGGGGGGAACCCTCCTGCAGCTCCAATTGCAATGTCCACATGGGGAGTGTGGAGCCCCTGGGTTCTCTCCTATATTCCTTCCCCCTGAGGGCACCTTCCCCAGGTACCTCCAATCCTGTGGAGCAGGTCCCCCCACTTCCCTCTCCTTCACTACTTTGGGAGCCTCCTGTCTCCTCTGTGGATTCCAAATTTTCTCTCTTAGACGATCAATCCAAGGGTGAATATCTACTCTGCACTTCCGATCCTCTCTGTGACAGCGGTGTGTGCAGGCTGCTCCTGGTCTGCCATCTGGCCCCCGACCCAGGATCAATGGTCTTTATGTGGAGCGGGCGCGGAATCCACCGGCCTGGGTTGAATTCCTGGTTCTGTCTCTTGTTAACTGTATGACCTTCAGCAACATACTCCACCTTTCTCATTCTCTGTTGCTCCATCTGTTGCTTCAACATGGGAATAACAACTCCTATCTTGTATGTTGGTTGACAGAATAGCATGAAGTTAGCTCTATAAGACACCTAGCTCAATGCCTGATATGAAACAGCCTGTTAACAATTGTGATTCCTACCAGGCACGGTGGCTCACGCCTGTAATCCTAGCACTCTGGGAGGCCGAGGCAGGTGGATTGCTTGAGGTCGGGAGTTCGAGACCAGCCTGAGCATGAGCGAGACCTTGTCTCTACTAAAAATAGAAAAAATTAGCCAGACAACTAAACATAGAAACAAAAAATTAGCTAGGCATGGTGGCTCATGCCTGTAGTCCCAGCTACTCGGGAGGCTGAGGCAGGAGGATCGCTTGAGCCCAGGAATTTGAGGTTGCTGTGAGCTGGGCTGATGCCACAGTCAGAGTAAGACTCTGACTCAAAAAAAAAAACCGACAACCAAAAAAAACCACAATTGTGGTTCCCACCTGGCCTGCTGCTCTTTATTACATGTGAAATTGGGTTAGATCTTGAATTGGCATCTTCTCAATCATAAAAGATTAGGCTCTTGGTGTTGGTGTTGTTTTGATTTTAAGGAATGCACTCATTTTTTTCTAAATATGTCATTTTGATGTAATAGAATCATAACAATAATAAACATTTATTGAGAGCTGCTCTGTAGCAGACACTGTTCTAAGAGATTTTAGTATCCTGTTTCATCTTTCTCAGCCTCACTATGAATTGAGGATTATTCTGGAGAGGGGAAAACTCAAATACGAGATCAATTTACTCACACAACTAGCAAATAGCTGGGCTGTGATTCAAAGCCCACCTGCCTGCTTCTAGATCCTTCCCTGAGCTACTTTCCCATCTGCTCTGAATTCTGTCTCAAATCCCACAGCCTCCTAAACAGGCTCCCCCAGGGTCTGGGGGGAGTTTTTATCAGGGAGACGGTGTGTAAGAGGCTTCCTGGCTGAAGCAGCCATCGCCTAGTTTCGGAGCTTCCTGCTGCCCTGACTCATCTCTGCCGCCTGCGCCGTGTGGCCAGGGGTGGCTCCCAGGGTCTGGGGCATCCTTCTTGACCTGACCCAACACCTTGCTTGGAATTCTGATCCTGCAGATCCCTGATTCCGTGTTGCCTTCCTGGTCCTGGCCCTTGCCTTAACGACAGGTCCCGGCTCCCTGACTGTTGACCAGCCACCCCACTACCCCAGACCACTGATGGCTTGTCTTATGACCTGTATGTCCCCAATCTCAGCTTGCACCATGGAAGGCAGCTTCTGAAATGGCTCCCAGTGGTCCTGCCTCCTGCATTCATGCTCCTATGTAATCCCTTCCCCCAAGGGTCTCGCTTCTGAAGACTGCAACTTCCATCACATTCGCATTCTCTCTCTCCTTCTCTCCCTCTGCTTCTCTCCCCATGCCCTTCCCCTCTCTCTCTCAATCACAATGATGAAGGAAGCTGCCATGTTGCCAACTGCCCTATGGAAATGCCCACACGGCAAGGAGCTGAAGGTGGCACACAGACAACAGCTAGTGAGGAACCGAGGCCCATAGTCCACTCGCCTGAGTCCTACCAACAACCACGGGGTAAGCTGGGAAGCAGACCCTCCCTAGTTGAGCTGATTGCAGCCTGTGAGAAACCTTGAGCCTGAGACCCAACTAACCCTTACTGAGATCCTCGATCCTCAGAAACTGTGAGCTAATGTGCATGCCACTAAGTTTCAGGGGAATTATTATGGGGAAATAGATAATTGATCCAACCAATGACTTATGGGGCTTCCCTAGGTGCACCCTTCATGTGTGCCTTAACCTTCAGCCAGCCATGTCACTGCTGCACCACCAGAGCCACCAGATTAGAGGGATCAACTAAACCCTCCCCAGAAATGACTTAACGGCTTTACGCAAAGATGCTAGAGCAAAGCTTCTATGGTCTGAATGTTGGTGTCCCCCAGCAAAATTTGTAGGTTGGAACTTAACCCCATAATGGTATTAAGAGGCCTATGGGAGGTGATTAGGTCATTAGGTCTCCACCCTCACGAGTGGGATTAGTGCCCTTAATAGAGGGTTTCAGAGAGCCCAATTGTCCCCCTTTTGCTCTTCTGCCATATGAGGACATAGCAACAAGGCACTGTCTGGGAAGCAGAGAGCAGCCCTCACCAGACCGAATCTGCTGACACCTTTATCTTGGACATCCCAGCCTCCAGAACTGTGAGAAATCAAATTTCTATTGTATATAAATTACCCAGTCTGTGGTATTTTGTTACAGCAGCAGGAACGGACTAAGACAATAGCCAAGGACAATTAAGTTGCCCATCAGGAAAATTTCCTTATTCTCTTAGGAAGTACATTCTCAGTAGGGGACAATATTGCCAACAAAGGGGCAGAAATTGGTTTTTGGGAGGTGAAAAATCCTACTTCTTTATGTATAAAGCCCAGATGTATGTACAATATGTAAACAATATCTGTGTGGTATTCAAATTTCACTGGTGTTCGGGGTGGGTAGTGATCACAAAAACCAAAAAGGTTGAGAAAACTCTGTTTACAGATAACACGCCTGGCCGCCCATGCAAGTAGGATGCTGGAAGGAAGAATGAGATAGCAGACACATCAGAGAAAGCTAGTGTAAGCGGTTAAGTGTGAGCTAACAAGAAGCTTCCGGAATCTTCCCCAAGCCCAGTTAAGGGCCTGCCCCTCCTGGGGGCGCTCTTGGCACTCTGCAGTCCCCCATTATGGAGCTTAGCACACTTTCTAATTTCCTTCTCACTTGTCAGAAAATCTGTTGCGGGCCCAGACCACCCCAGCACAGTGCCTGGCACACAAAAGGAAATCAAAGAAAAGACCTTTGTCCTTAACTGGTTGTGCACCTGGGGCTGTTTCTCCCAGGCTCCAGGAAACTGTAGTCGGCACCAGTGGCTGCCCGACTCCAGCATCACCCCAGGTCTGTTCTGTGCTGCTCTGGAGTGCCAGGGTTGCTTTAGTTCTCCAAAGCGGTTTGGAAAGGGCTTCCCTCCTCTGGGGCCATGCAGAGTCAGACAGCTTCTGTTCCTCGGGGACAGGCTCAAGTGAGAGCCCATGAGCCGTACCCAAAACCTCTGGGCCCTGTGGCTGAACCCAGCTCCTGTGCCAGGCTCAAAGTCTCTCCCCAGGGCCCCATGGTCTGTGTTAGAGCCTTCCTTCTAGCAGCCTCCGCACTCAGTTAACAAGACACGCCTGGGCATAGTTAGTGCCAGGTGTGACCACAGCTCGCCAGCTCTCTCTTGAGAAGATCTCTCAGCCCACGCGGATTGATGGGTGCACCTCGATCCTGGAAGGGGACCAGCTCGCTGCCCTCACAGTCCGGGTGAATCTGACTGCGAGGCCCCCACTCCCCAACAACACCACAGTTTAAACACATAAATTCTGGCACAATTTAAGACGTCTCAGTACTTGAAGGCACTGTCTCACGAACATGTTCATCACTAAGATAAATAAGGAGGAAGTCAAACCTGCTTGAACTTGAGGTGAAACTCGGGATAAATAAGACCTTAGAAGGAAGATGAGCATCCACCTTCATCCTAGTTTGAAGACTCAACCTGCTCTGACTCGGATTCAAATATCGTTGCCCCAGCTCACTATCACGTTGCCTTGGGCAAGTTTATTAACTTCTCTGTGCTTCAATTCCCTAATCTATGGAACAAGGATAATAGTGATACCTGCTCATAGGGCTGCTGACAGAATGAAACGAGGTGATGAACGTGAAGGGCTAGGAACAGTGCCCGGTACACAGCGAGTGCTCAAGGACTGTCACCGCCATGGACGAATGGGGCCCTTCCTGGTAGACATTCCCACGTGCACTACAATGCCAGACCCCAAAAGTCATTCTTCTCTTCCTTCTTGCCTGCTGCTAGAGATAGCTCTCCACATTAGGTTTTGGAAATGCTGGATATTCATGTCCCCAGGCTCCTTCCCAGCAAAAGATAGTCATGGTTCTGTTCTGGTCAATGAGATGAGAAGGGAAATCTGTGGGAGGTGTCTAAGAACTATTTTCTCCTTAATGAAAGAGATGTGTGAAAAACAACTCTTCTCCTTTCATGCTTTGAGTACTCTGGTGTGAAGACGTGATGCATGGAGCTGAAGCAGCCATCTTGCCACCACAAGGGAAGAGTCACATGGATTGCAGAGACTTAGACTCAATGCCTTGATATTTCTGATCACTGATATCATTGCTCCTACCCTGGAAACTCCTACCTTCTGCCTCCTCATTAACCAGGACAATTTGATGCCTTCCATTTTAAAGCTACTATAAGTCTCACTTTCTGTCACTTACAACCAAGAGTATCTTATGTAATATTATAAGCTAAAGAATCTTTACAACATAACCCTGTGACACAAGTATTATTACCATTTCACAGGTGAAGAAGCTGAAGGCAACATGGTAGGAGCTTTCAAGATATATTACCTAATTCAATCCTCATAAAAACTCTGTGAGGTGGGTTCGAGCTCCATTTACAGATTGCTGCACAAGCATAGGAGATTAAATAATGCCCAGCCTCACACAATTCCCACATGGAAGAGACAGGACTTAAACCCAGGTCTCCCAACTCTAAAAACAATATTCTTCCCAATGTTCTTTGGTGTTATTTCTCAGCATCACGATCCTTTTGAGCATTTTCTGCCACTGCTGATGCTGAATAAATAAGAATTCAGCGACCCTAATTCAGGTCATGTCAACCTGAACATAATTATGTTCATTTCTTAGAAAGTGCATTTGCTCACTAAATATTAATCATAATGAAAAAGCATGGTGTCTACAGCTGGATGAAATTCACAGTCCTAAGACCCATGTGCCAATGTATATTTCTGTCTTTAGGCTCCCAGAGAATTTATATTCCTGATCGCACTTCAACTGGTAATTGCCCAGCGTCTGTTCTTTTTAAATCTTTATAATTTTTTATTGTCTCCCAGATGTTGAGTTGAGCTGCAGTGATTTGAGGATTTCAGTGAGAGGTCCAGCTGCCGGGTTTGGGAAGTATCCATGTTTTGTTTCTTTTCAGTCCTTCAACTTGAATTTATGATGAGGTTTTGATGAATGGTTCCCTTCTCGCAGCCCTGCCCTCTTCGCATGGGTCTGAGTCTGTGATATCTGTGGTTTAATTATGTGGATGTGTCTCTTGTTAGAAAATTTATGGGACGACTGTTGCCAAGATCCAGGAGCCGGGACCAGGGATTTGCGGTCCTGAACACCCTTGACTCCACTCTCCGCAGTATATCCAAAGTGAAATCGGGGAGACCAGGTAGCTTGTTAATTTAAGGCTCTATCAGGTTGAGAGTTTGAAAAAATGTCGGCTCTGCCGTGAACTGCAGATATGTGATGGGAACCAAGGATTTGAAGGGCCAAGGAAGGATTAGGGGCAGAGGCAGGAAGGCAGGAATAGGGACGGTAGAGGGTGGGGGAGCACGGGTAAGTGTATTTCCTGTATTCACACAGGTGGGGACTGACAGCTTGGACCTCTGCCACCCAGAGACTGCTGATACTGTGTAATAAATTCGGTTAAGTTTCCTCACTTCTTGGCTTTCCAACTAGATTTTGAGTTCTTTGAATTAAAAAGCTATCCTGGTTATCTCTCGCTGTATAACAAATCACCCCAAAATTCAGTGGCCTAAAGCAACAAAAGTCCTTTTATTATCTCTCATCATTTCTTTGGGTCAGTCTCAGCTGGGCAGTTCCGGCCAGTTGTCTCCTGTAGTGGCAACTGGACAGTGGCTGAAGCAGCTGGAGTTTGGCTGGGCATCTTTCTTCAAGTAGTTTCTGGGCCTCTCCATGCAGCGGAGTTTGGGCTTCCTGACCACATGGCGGCCTCAGGGGCAGCCGGGCTGTTCCCAGGGCTGAAAACTTCAGAAGAGGGTTTCCAGGGTCAGTGGCAGCTGTATTGTTATGACCATTCTGCCACACTCTTTTGGTCAAAGCAGGTGCAAATGCTCACCTAGTTTCAAAGGAAGGGGACATAGACTCCACCTCTTAACAGGAGGAATGTCAAAGGTACGTTGTAACAAGAGCTCCAGGGATGGGAGAGCCTTTGGTGGCCACATTGGAATATTTGCCTTCACAATGCCTACCCTTCCCATCTGTTTATTGATCGTTCATTTTTTTACCTGTCCCATGGTCCCTATCACTTAGCTACCATTACCACAAGCACCCAATGGGTGCTGACTGCTTGATGCAATTCAATGCAATAAATTGTTTTTTTTTTTTTGAGACAGAGTCTTGCTCCATTGCCCTGGCTAGAGTGAGTGCCGTGGCGTTAGCCTAGCTCACGGCAACCTCAAACTCCTGGGCTCAAGCAATCCTACTGCCTCAGCCTCCCGAGTAGCTGGGACTACAGGCATGTGCCACCATGCCCGGCTAATTTTTTCTATATATATATTTTTAGTTGTCTGATTAATTTCTTTGTATTTTCAGTAGAGACGGGGTCTCGCTCTTGCTCAGGCTGGTCTCGAA
>RJWJ010025643.1:0-23673 GCA_004363605.1 Indri indri | reverse complement strand
CATGAATTTGCCTATGGGAAAGTGTCATATCTTTCATCAGATTCCCAAGGCATTCCACGCTTCCAAAAATGTTCTAATTCCCTGACCTTCGCTCCCTGACAACTCCATTTCTGTCTTAGAGAACTACCTGCGATTTGCAAAATTCACAACTGCACAGATTTTTCCCTCAGCCAAAACTGCCCTTTAACCTTCTTCTGTCTAGAGATTCCCCACTTGTCCTTCAAGGCCCAGCTGCCCAATCTCTGTGCAGGTTCCTTGGCACTTTCCTCCAATGATTCATATTTTCTGGTGGTTCCCTATATGTATGTTTTTCTAATCAAGAACTTGTCAGACAGTAGGATAATGCTTTATGAGGTGTTAATCTCCCTCAATGCGCGCTCCTTCAGATCAAGAACTATCTTATTTGTCATCATTTTTTCTATCTCAAGCACTCAACACGGTCCTCTGCACATAGTGATGGCTCAATAAATTGGCAAAATTAATAGATAAATGTATAAACAAATGCTATGAAAATAATCAGTTAAAGGCTTTCTGATACGGTGCCATACCACACAAAATTCCTAAGAAAGAAGCAAGCGATCCTTGCCCAGAATGATCTTCATACCTATACTTATTTATTGACTTATTTATACCCACCCTGGTTCCACAAAGAAGCTGATCTACTCTTTGACAGTCTTTTCACATACATGATATTTTTCTCACAATAACTTTCTATTTTTAGCTTGAGTTCAATTTTTAAATAGTTTGTTCTGTTTACAAAAGTAGCACATGCTCACTCTAGTATATTAAACACATAAAAAATACAAAGAAAACAGAAATCGCCCATACAAGAAAAATGTCTCATTTTTCAAAGGAATACATTCACCATCTGAGACTTAAAAGTACATCATCCAGGATTACACAGCTAATGATGGAGAAGGCTAGGAGGAGAGACCCAGCTCTCTTACTTCTAAAATACAGTTCTCCAATCTAGGGTTTGTAAACTACAGCCCCTTGGGCAAAATTCAACTGCTGTCTGTTTTTGTAAATAAAGTTTTATGGGAATAGAGTAATGCTCACTGGCTTACTTGCTATCTACAGCTGTCTTCATGCTACAACAGCAGAATTTAATAGTTGCAACGGAGAGCATACAACCTACAAAGCCAAAAATATTCATTATCTGGCCCTTCTCAGAGAAAATTTGCTGGCCCCTGCTCTAGTCTATACCATTCTAGTTTCGAGACATGTGTTTATTCTTTAATTCTTCAGTGAGGAAGAATGATTTTCTTTCAAACAAAAATTTCCTTTATAGATGCCTATATAGGTAAGAGGTAACATGGTAGAATCTGTAAAATAAGAAAGTAAATATCTAAATGGGCTTTTAAAAAAAGATTTTAGCTTTATAAAATTGAAACATCAAAATGCATATTTGAATCAGAGTGCCCTGCCAATAACCAAAATATTTAGTAAAGGAGGCGAGAGCCATGGAAGACCCCAGGGAAGCTCTGGACATAAAAGTTAGCTCCCCCTGAAATTGCACAGCCCCTCTCCTCCCTGGCAGTGTGCCCTTTGCCTCCTTTGTGCCCTCCTGCCTTCTTCACTCTGGCCAAGGACACCCTACCTGGCCCAAAGGAACCAAGTGACCCGAGCATGCTTTCCATATTGTTTCACCTTCTGGATTTTTGCCATGACTGAGTACTAAATGGACTTGTATCTAGTTAATATGTTTTATGTAAACAATTAACTTTAAAAGAAATCAAAAACTTAGCCTTCTCCCAGAATAATATCTATAAAATCTAGGCCTAGTTGTGCTAGTTACATTTTTTCTAAAATATATTCTATCGCAGATAGACAGATGGACAGAAAATAGATACAACTATTAAAATTTTAAAAAATCTGTTTTCTTCTTCTCCAGCTAGTATTATAAAAATTACCCACCAACAATTCAATATTCCACTGGTTCACTTTGCAGAGAACTCAGTTGCTCATTGTTTAATTTTTCTCATCTGTAAACTCAAGGACCTCAAAGGATGCTCAGAGCAATAAAGAGTTAGTGAATGAAAAGCCTACTCCATAATAAAATGTCAAAAATGCCCTGCCCTCTCTAGAACCTAACACACATGTTATATGAGGTAATGCATGTGGAAGAACTTTGGGAACTGTAGTCAGTATTGCAATATGTTAGGAGTTTGCTCAGAGAAGAAATAAGACAGAAGATACGGAAAGAGCTCTCCCCTTGGAGTTCAAACTCCTGGACCAAACTTAGGCTCTGTCCTCAGTTAGTTGTACGATCTCGGCCAAGTCAGGGAATTTTCTGAATCTCAGTTCCTCTTCAGTGCCTCGAGGATAACCAGATTATTAGAGCTTAACATATGAAAATCGCATATAGGAGCCCAACATACAGTACTGAATGAGTGTCTCTTCTCCAACCCCCGATTTGGGCCAATATTTTATCTGGTAACAAATGCTATGTGCAAAGTGTGTGTGCAAATGTAAAAGCTGTAACATAATCATCAGACATTTTTATGACCTTGAAAAAATCCACTAATTGAACACACAGGAAAGACAGTGGTTTCCAATGATAATATTATGACTCTAAACTTAAAATGAGCATGGTTTCATAGAACTATCATTCATATTATTCAATTGATTCCATTTAAAATACATATATATGTTTACAGAATCATTTATTTTAAAAAGTCAACTTTTATTGAACCAAAATAAGTTTTGATTTAGGAGCTCAAAGAAGACCTTTTGGAGAAAATGGCATTTTAGATGAGCTCTGAATGGAGGTACACAGGCAAAGAGTGAGAGCAGAGGTGCTTGACTGCATATGCAAAGGCCCTGAATCGAGGAAATGCTTGGCAAAGTCCAGGACCTAAAAGAAGTCCAATGTAGCCAGACTGTATAACACAATAGGAGTAGGAACCAAATGAGGTTGTGGAGGTACCTCAAGAACATGTTACGGAGAATAGAATTTATTCTAGGCATTATGAGAAAAACACTGACATTGGAGATGTCAATATATATGCTCTGTTTGACTTTAAAAAAAAAAAATCTCCCTGGCTACTTTGCAAAATGGATTCAACAGGAAAGGAATGGAAATATGGAAAATATTTAGGAGGCTATAAGAGTAGACTAGGCAAGAAATGATGGTGACTTGATCTCAATTTGTAAAAGCAGAGGTGTAGAGCAGAATTCCACGATTATTAGGTGGGGGGAAGCTAATGGAAAGGAAGGAGCTGAAGCACCCAGAACCTGGTTTAATCAACTAGGTGCATGGTAGTGCCATTCCTTATATGCGGAAATCTAGAAAGGGCACACATTAAGGGGACAGGAGGAAATCAAATATCACAGACAGCTGGCTCTAGAAACTGACACTGAGAAGCACAGATGGTATTGGAGCAATATATATGAGAGCTGTCATCTTGGAAACAGAGGAGATGACTTAGGAAGAAAATATACATGAGAATAAAAGTAGACACGTACTGAGTGCCTACTATATGTCTGACATAGGCTGAGTGCACAGCACAGAATTCTTACTGAACTCTCCCAACAATACTGCTTCTATCTCCATTTTACAATGAGAAAACAAGGTCACACTCCTAATAACAAGATGATAACAACTCAGTCTGATTCCAGATTGAGCATTACACTAAACTGCCTTTCAACAGAAGAGGAAAAGAAGGTCTTGGTAAGATCCCAGAGGAACTCAAATATTTATAGCTCAGGCAGAAAAAGAATTATCAGCAAGGGAGAGGCAGAAAGAACACCAGTAGAGGAGTCTGTGTTGTGGAGAATCCAGATGCAGAGAATTTCCATTTTTTAAAAGAAGAACATTTTCTCAAAAGTTGTTGAGAGGGATAGAAGTTATGGGTAATCTTAGTAAAAGTAGTTTCAAAGGAATAAGTGTGGACAGAGGCCAAACTGAAAAGGGTTAAAGAATTAATCAAAATTCTGCTTCCCAAAGAATAGCAAACTACATACTCCAAAGGCCTTTCACACCACAAAACAACAAACATTCAGCACTGAAAATATTTCTGTGACAGTATGAATATAAGAAATAAGGAAATGTTGAAAGTACCAAAATTAAAACAAAGCTTAAGTTTTCAATAATAAAAGGCAAACACAAGAGGCAGGGATGCTCTGATGGCAAATGCCAATATTAGAACTGTGATAGAAAGCTAACCACTGGGCCACTGGCCAAATGGGAGAGCTAACTAAACAAGAGCCTCCTCAACCATAGTAGGAAAAAGACCATGAAGCAAAAGCATTTCCTCTCTGGAGAAAAGTATTCTCACTTTAGATTCCCAGATTTTCACACATTTAATACCCACCAGATGTGAGTTCATAACATCACATACGAGGAAAACAAAGAAACATAAATGAGAGTAAGCAGAAACAACAAGACTCCTTCCAGCCCATGGAACTGGACTCCTTCCATGGAATTCAAATATTGACTTTATTACAAAATATCTATAAAATTGCATATTATGTGAAAAAAATCAAAGGCAGAATCACAAAAATGAACAAGTAAGACAGAATAAAAACATAGCAGGCATAGTTTAAAGAGAACCAAATAAAACTTTTAGAAATGAAAAAGTAAACAACAAAAGTAAAAAAATTAAATGATACATTAGATAACATAATAGACGACGCTAAAGAGAGAATTAGTGAACTGGAAGATGGATCTAAAGAAATTACCCAGAATTCAGCAGATACAAGGGAATAGAAAATATAAGAGAGAACTTAGGAGAAAGGGAGGACAGAAAGAGAAAGTCAAGCATACATTTAAAGTCCCCAAAGAAGAGAACAGAATGAATAAAAGAGTAGAATATTTGAAGAGATAAAAGCTGATAATTTTTGTGAATTAGAGGAATACATAAAGCCACAGATGCATGAAAAACAATGTATATCAAGTAAAATTACAAAAATTACACATAGATACATTACAGTAAAACTGCTAAATACCAATAAGAAATCAAGGGAAAACACTAATCTGACAGAAGGGAATGACAATTAGAAGGGCATCAGACTTATTATGAGCCACCATGGAATTCAGAAAACAGTAGAATTAAATCATCAGAGTAATGAGAGGAAAAAAATGTCAGTCTGGATACTTAAAACGTAACAACATGAAATGGTTGAAAATAAGAGGTTAAATAATAGATACACTAGACAAATATTAACCAAAAAGAAAGTGGGATAACTATACCAATATCAGATAAAATAGACTTTAGGACAGAAGGGCAGAAAGAGAGTGACCACATATGAACTCAATAAAGGATTTAATTAACCAGGAAGATACAGTAATTCTAAACACAAATGCATGTAGTATTACAATACAATTTCAATATGTAAAAAGCCAAAACAGAAACACAGGGAGAAATTTATAAATTCATCATCATAGAAAATTATTTCAACCCACTTTCTCAATAACAAATGTGTCCAGTGCACAAAAGAAATTAGCAAAGGTATAGATGATTTTAAGGTACAATCAACAAGCTTGAACTTCTGGACACATATACATCCCTCAACTCAATAATAAGAGAATGCACATTCTTCTCTGAAGCATACAACGGAACTTATGAAAACTGATTAATAAAAAAACTGACAATAAAGCAAGTCTCAACAAGAATCAAAGAACTGTTACCACACAGAAGAGTTCCCTGACAACAATGAAATTATAATAGAAGTAAATAACAAAAAGATAAATGATGCATTCATTTGTAAAATTCTGAAGGTACCAGTAAATATTGCAAGCATCAAAGAAGAAATCACATTGGAAGTTTTAAAATACTTATAAACATAAAATGATGAAAATGTTACAAATTAAAACCTGTGGAATACAGTGACAGCAGTGCTTACGGAGCATTCATTCTACAGCCTTACACTATGACATTCCAAAAAGAAATGATGATAATTTAATGCACTAAGTGGTCAACTCAAGTTTAACAAAAAAAAAAAAAAAAGAATCAGAATATGCCTAAGTGAACAGAAAGCAGGAAACAATAGAGATAAAAATTAAAGAAGTAGAAAGCAAACACACAATAAAAATAATCCACAAAGCCAAAAGCCGATTCTTTGAAAGGGCTAATACATGAGAAAAAACTTCTGGTTAGCTTGATCAAGCAACAAATAAAATTAGGAATGAAAATGAAACTTAATTATAGTCAGCAGAGATTGAAACCAAATAAGAGAATGCCACAAATAATTTTACGGCAACAAATTTAAAAATTTAGATGATATGGAGAGAAAACTAAATACATACAAGACATTCATACATCTCACACATACACACACACTTATGTAAGTTTATTTATATATATAATTTTTGAAGTATCTGCAAAAAAACAACATAAAATTCTCATTCTCAATATTATAATATTTAAAAATTGTAGCAGTGGCTTAAAATCTTCTCACACCAGGCCTAGTTCTACAGATAAGTTTGACCTAATTTCAAGGAACAGATTGTTTCAGCCTTATATAGAATCTTCCAGAGAAGACAGAGTGAGAATATTCCCCTATTCATTCTACATGCCTACCCTTGTAGCCGAAAACAGACTAGGAAAGTAAGAGAAGAAAATATTATTTGCCAATCTTAGACATAGATGCAAAAAATGCTAAAAAAAAAATTTGAAAACTGAGTCCAGAATATCATTTTTTAAAGAGTAATAAAAACACATCATTAACTTTATCCCAAAAATGTGAACGTGGCTTACCAAAGGGAAATGTATAAAGGTCACTTACAGCAGTAACAGAATAAAGGAGATAAAGAAATCACCATTTAAATACATGTAGAAAAAATATTTGGTAAAATATAATACCTATTCCTAATAAAAACTCAGCAAAACATGTGTAGAAGGAAACTTCCTTAATCAAGTATGTACCAACGTCACTATTCATAAAGTCAGAAATAAGACAAGGATAACCACTCTTGCCATTTCTATTTAACGGTATACTTGAGGGCCTACATAGTACATTAAGACAAAAAAATGAAACAAAACAAAGCCAGGTATTGGGGTTTGAAAGGAGAAACAACAGAATTATCTATAGTCAAACATGATGCGACGATCTACAGAAAAATCTCTAAAGAAAACACAAAGACATTTTTAGAATTAATAAGAGAGCTGAGCAACATGGTTGAATATGAAAATCAATATACAAAAATGAACTGAATTTCTATATACCAGCAGTAAACAATGTGAATATTTAATTTAAAAGAAAATACTATTAACAACAGAAATAGAAAAATAAGAATAAATCATCAAAAAATGCACAACCTCGTGGAGAAAATTATAACCCTGTGATTATAAAATTAAAATTAAAAAATATAAAAATTATTTTGAGATATCAGAGACCTAAATGGAGATATATATGAATAGAGATAATTACTATTAAGATTATAATAAGTCTCCCCAAATTCACTTCTAATTTCCATGCAACTTCAATAAAAGTGCCTAAAAGTCTTATCAAAAACCTTGGCAAGCCAAATTTTAAATTCATATGAAAGAACACAGGCCCCAAAATAGCCAAAAGTAGAATGTGTACATATGAGACAGGAAAAGGGGGGAGGAAGGGCTTTACCTACCAGACACCAAAATATAGTATTACATTTATTATAATGTGGTACTGAGGCCAAAGTAACAAAATGACCAAAAGATGAGAATAAAGGACCCAGAATGAAAGACCATCACAAACACGGAAACTTAAAATATTACAGAAATAGCATTGTGAATGGGGAAAGGATTGACTTTTCAATAAATGATTGTAGAACAAATGGGTGTTTAGACATTTATGGAAAAGTGAAATTGGAGCCCTATTTCCCACTCTACACAAAATCAATCCCAACTGTATTGAATAGCTAAATGTGAAAGGCAAAACCATAAAATCCTTTTCAGAAGAAACATACAATAAAATATATAACCATGGGGTAGAGAAGGCTTTTCCAACTATGACACAAAACACTAAAATGGGAGAAAAATAATAACATGGCTACATTAAATTTAGGGACTTCTGTTCATCAAAAGATATCACAGAGAAGGTGAAAAGTCAAGTCATAAAATAAGGGAAGGTATTTGCAGCATGTATGACTGAGAAAGAATTATTATCCAGAAATATATCAAGAACACCTACAAATGAATAAGAAAAATCCAACAACTCAATAGAAAATGGGGCAGGAAATTCCACAGAACAAACATGAATGACAAGAAGTAAATATATACAAAAATGTTTAACCTCATTATCTGGGAAATGCAAATTAAGACCACGATGAGATACATTTTTTAATTTTATACCTACTAGATTGCTACAAATTTAAAAAGTTGATTAAGACCAAAGGTGGGCAAGGATATGCATCAATAATAATCTTTATGCTGCAGGTGGTTGTGTAGATCGGTAAAAATCTTTAGAAAACAACTGGACACTATCTTGTCATGCTGGACTTTCATGTAACTCTACAAACCAACCATTCTACTCATAGATATCTACCCTACAGAGAAAGTCTTCCACATGTGCATCAAGACTGACATACAAGAGTATGTCGTTCCACAAAATGGGACTCAACCCAAAGGACTGTCAACTGGAACATGCATGAATAAATTGTGACACATTCACCAGCAGTGAAAATGAACTCATGCCGCATGCAACAACACAGAGAATAAAAACATACTGAGTGAAAAAGCAAGTAGGACAATGGGATATCATTTCTAAAATCCCCCAAAATGAGCAAAACCAAGCAAGGTACAGTATTGTTTAGGGATACACCCTCATGTCACAAAACTGCTTTAAAAAATTAAAAAAGTATGACAATGTTTACCTCCGGCAGGGAAGACATGTGGCTAGAGAAGAATGTGGACAGTCCAGAGGAATCTACAGGGACAGCCCAGGGATCTGACATTGCTACACTGCTCCTGTAGTTATGCTGAGTGGCAGGTTCACGTGTGTTCACTCCAGCATTAAGCTTCACAACTTACATATGCTATATAGATTATTCTGTATGTGTCAAAAATTATATGATAAAAAATGTTTTATAATATTTGGTTGGGGTTAAATTTAAAGCACACAGAAGCAGCCTATGTAGAAAACACTTAACAAAAGTCTTGCAAGGAAGGAGAGCAAGAAAGAGGCTGTGGCCAGACGGGAATGTGAATGAGAGGAAGACTTTTGGCTTTGTTATTTTTATTTCGTTTTGTTTTAAATTATGAAATATTCCAAGCATAAAGAAAAGAAAACAAATATCATAACTCAAGGCTATCAACCCATTCCCAGCTTTGTCAACCTTAACATGCTATCCTACTTTTCAAAAGAAAAAGCACTGTCGATACTGCTGAAGCTGTCTGCATCTCCCCCACAAAAGAAAGGGAATTATATTTCACTCTAGTTTTAACTATGAGTTACTAAAGCATGCCTGGATGCTGACAGAAATTCTCTAGGAGGCACAACAGCACGAGAGCACTGCCCACTTACATCGGGACTATGCGACCGACTCAGTAGCAGTGGCCACACCCTCTCAGGAGTGTTTCCGCTTGGTATAGACAGTTCTATGTCCCTCTCCTTTCAGCACCCTCATGATGAAGGGCACGGACAGCCCTGGAGCCATGGAACCAAGTATCACCAGCTGGCACAGGTACCAGGATCCAACCCATGCCCATAGCATTACCCCAAAGCTCTAACTAGCAGGCCTAACCAAAAATAGAAAGAAAATTAAAAGCAGTATTTTTTTTTTCTTCAACCTAAACAGTAAATATACCAAAAGAATGGTGACATTTAGTCCTACCTAAAATGGACTAACAAACATCCTGGTTTGAGTAAACAATAAGATAAGTGAGAAAACAGGAGTGGGGAAGGTGGTTGGAGAGAGAGAGAGATGGTCACAGAAAAAAAAAGGGAGTTCACTGGGATTTGTAAAAAGAGAAAGCTTCATTTCATTCCTAATCAAGAGTTAACACATCCTTTCCCCCCATGGGCTGCATCGGACAAAATACAATCAAATAATTACGCTGCGATCCCAGATAGAATATCACATAAATCAAACCACTCTCCTGAAGTTCACCAACAAAGATGCTCAGTAATACCTTGTGGCCATGCTGATACCTGACCCCAGGCAGGGGGAGAGTGAATTCAATCCAACAGGTCGAACTAAACCATCATAGTGTTGATTGATCATAGGAACATAAGCTATAAACAGCCTAAATAGTGTCTAATTACTGGAGACCACTAACTAAGACCCACTTCCACGGAACTGCAAAATCAATCTAACGCTTTTCTCAGAAAATAAAAAGCACTTCTATAGCACTTGGGTGCTAAAAAGGCAGTGTATGTTACATGGTAGCTGAATGAGGTCTCACAGTGACTATCAGAAGGTATAAAGTACGGAAGATTTTCAAGTATTAAAAAGTTATGGGAAGTTTCACAAAAAAAGCAAATGTCCACAATAAATGCTCCCCGATGGCCTAAAAGTACAAATTTCTTTCTTTTTTTTTTTTGAGACAGAGTCTCACTCTGTTGCCTGGGCTAGAGTGCCGTGGCAACAGCCTAGCTCACAGCAACCTCAAACTCCTGGGCTCAAGGGGTCCTCCTGCCTCAGCCTCCCGAGTCGCTGGGACTACAGGCATGCGCCACCATGCCCGGCTAATTTTTTCTACATATTTTTAGTTGTCCAGCTAATTTTCTTTCTATTTTTAGTAGAGACAGGGTCTAGCTGTTGCTCAGGCTGGTCTTGAACTCCTGAGCACAAACCATCTGCCCGCCTTGGCCTCCCAGAGTGCTAGGATCACAGGCATGGGCCACTGCACCCGGCCTCAAATTTGCAATATGGTCTACAGATTTCTTCAACTTTACCGTCCGCACTGTTGTACCAGCAATCCCATCTCTCACCTGGACTTGAGCGGAAGCCTCACGACAGGTATGGGCCACCCATATTGACTACCCTTTGGGTCTACGTTCCAGGCTGCTACAGAGGGTTCCCAGACACAAATCTCATCAGCGGTGCACCACAAAGGCTCCCTATGGCTCTGCCTTGTAGGATCTGGCCCCGACCCCCACCGCCAGCCTCAAATGGAATCATTCCCCCTCATCCCCAACCAGGACATGCAGTGCGCTCTGCATGGAGCCTATAGCCCCAGCCAACTTCACCCACTTAACTCCCCCTCATCCATCAGCACGCAGCATATATTCTGATGTGCAGTAGATGCTCAATAAATACCTACTTAATTTTAAAAGTAAAAGGATAACTTTATTCTGTGTAAATTTAAAACAAATATTTTTAAAAATTCAAGTGCAGGAAAAAAAAGATTAGCATGTATACCTAGAGCCCTAGAAGTAAATAAGTACTATCTATATATCCAAATTTTTAATTTCTGCTCAGAAAGGATAAATGGAACATAATTGTCCTTGCCTCCCATAGAGGCTCTGGCACTAAATTTGAGAGTACGTTCGTAACAATACACTTCAAGATCTAATTTTCATAATCATGCTAATTCATTCTCCTTCCTTTATACTCACAAAAATGTACACATGTACACAGATTCTAGGACTTCTGTTTCAGTTGGAAATATGAAGTCTGTACTTAGTCATATTTGAAAAGTGTCTTCTGAAGAATGCCACTGTGTATTTCAATATCACTTATTTTTAAAGCACCTACTTTGAAGCATTGTAGAACTTCTATCCAACAGCAGTAATATCATGCTCCAATTGCAATGCCAAAGTTGAGATTTTTTCTTCTTTACAGTACCATAGTATCTAGCACTATAACTTGCATGTTGGCTCTCAGAAAAACTTTTACTAAATGAATGACTGAATGGATGAGTAAATGAGCAAATGAGTAAATGGAAGTTAATTATTCTTAATAATTCTATCGTTATTCCAGTGAAATATATTCACATTGAAAAAAAATGACATGAATTCAACCCCTTTCATTTTTCTGAAGTTTTCAAACCTTAAACAATTGTAAATATCTCTCGTTTCGTCTTATCCAATTCTTCCAAATTACTAAGGATTAAAGTGTAGAATTTCCTCACAAGTGGGAATATACAAATATACGCCCCATCTAAAAGAAAAATAGTTCTATATGGGTCGAATAAATAAACTGAAGAATAAAAAAAAGTTAATAAAATCAGGAGAAAATGAGATGTGAGAAGAAAATTAATCTTGTGGTTAAAAGTAACTAAATAAAGAATGACAGTGTCCATAAGAGAAAAGAAAAGCATTCAGTGGTTGGGGACATCAGTTAGTGGACAATGATATCCAAGAGGACATATAACAATTATTCAAATAAGTATTAAAATTAATATTGTTCAGTCTTTTTTTTCTCAAACTTACAATTTAGGGTAGGTATGAAATGTGTATATTCAATCTGTAAATATTATTACCATCTGATGACCAAAATTTTTTCTCTTTGAGTTTAAAACTGTAGGATTGCAAAATATTTCCAATATAAATCCCTTATCTTCTGAAAAGTGAACAAAAATGTTGGAGAATTCATAGGTTCTTAACTGAAAATTTTAAAAATGGGTCTCGAATATTCTTTGTCATAAAAATCTTTTTTTTTTTAACTCTGTAGCAAACAATTATTCATTAATAAATTCTTCCCAAGCCATTATCAATCAACACTTGAATTTTCGGCTTCACTGTGGAAACCGAAGCACATGCTACATTAAAATATTTGGAGGTCACACACAGAAAGACATTTTAATCCAAACTCATCAATATTTGGGGAAAGGAGTGGGATATATATATATATATATACATACACACATACACATTTTCCTATCTATGATGCAATTATGATAGATTTTATTCAAAGGTATATCTGGCCACTCCACAATGTTTTTGCAAATATTATATTAGTTTTAGTTTTAGCCAAGATCACAATATATCTGAGGAAGTTTTTTAAATGCCTTTCCATATGTATTATATGGCAATTGTAACTATCACGTTTCCCTGCTAGGTTCTGAACCAAAAACATGTGGCTTTGATAAATGTTGATGGCAGTGACAATACTAAAAATTATAATGATGAATATTTGTAATCTTAAAATGTTTTAAAGATAGTAGTTTTCCTTTCTGAAAAGGTGAAAACCCATCTTGAATTGTCCTGGTGAGTTTCAAATTATTTTTTTCAGTTTTAAGATCGCTGTCAATGTGAAACAGCTATTTAGTGGCAAACATTGCAAAAGAATCCAGATTTCCAGAGTTTGGTTAAAAAAATAAAATTTTCTCTAAAGTGGCTATCATTTTGGCTCAAGAAAATTTCCACTACTGAATGACATAATAGGAAGAGTTTGGAACAGGGAACACAAAAACATCTATTTCCATCCTGACATTTGCACTAAAAACATATACTTTCATATGGAACTAGATTATAATCTGTAGCAACCCCAAAGAAATTCAAAATCAGATAAGAAAAAAAGCATCCTGGGCAGGGATTTTTGCCTGAAATCATCACAAGTGCCTAGACCAGAGCTGACCCCACTGCAGAGCCAAGGAGCTTCTCTTTTTGTGTGCTCTTTTTAATTCACCCTTTGCAATTTCTTTCCTTTGTGCCTGGTTCCCAGGAATCTTAACATATATGCTCAGTCTCAATATGTCACATGTCATTCCACCCCTCCTTCAAGGATCAGAGTCGATTTGTCCATGAACACTTCATTATTAATTCTCCCTAGCAAGAAATGATTCCATTTATCCAAACTCCCATAACATTATTGTATCTTCTGAACACTGGATGTTAATTACATTTACACTTTTCTATTTTTTCTTGTTAGAATATATGCCCTCTAAGGGCAGGACCTTTCTCACACAAAGCTCTCTATGTCCTATCACTGCTACACAAGTGAGCATAGGGTCTGAGCATAGCATGCACTAAAAAAATATATCATATGACCCATGAATCAGAATTATGATAGGTAGACTAATAGCTACTAGCTAGACACAAACAACATCCTATCCCCGTTCCTAACATATTAAAAACAGAGGGGTAAAAATGAAGCTGTGCTACAAAGTCTCCAGATAGTGATATAAATAACTATACGTTTCTAACCGTTCATTATCAATTTTTACTCATCTTAAGTGAATACAAAAAGCAATTACTGACAAGGTATGCCAA
The DNA here is from genome assembly GCA_004363605.1 of Indri indri. NCBI lineage: Eukaryota > Metazoa > Chordata > Mammalia > Primates > Indriidae > Indri > Indri indri. The sequence goes on along the minus strand of RJWJ010025643.1, from coordinate 9,591 downwards.
TTTGCATGTTTCCCATGTCTTACTCTTCAGCATTTTACTCAATATGAAAACTGGATGGTCCAAAGCTATAATTTCAATAACCTCCATAGATGCTAGATCTTTCCATAATTTAACAGTCCTCTAAATACCTAGTACTTAAGTCTTGGCATGGGAAATTTGAGATTAAAAACCTTCCATTTGGGTGCCTTGCAATTCAGCTAAGTACCCCAAAAGGGAGTGTTTAAATTAATGGAAGATTAAAGCAAGGAAGAACATTCTAAAAGGTATTCTGTAATAGGGCTTTGTCACCACCTTCTCTGTTTTATGGAGAAAGTAGACTTTTTCCAAGGGGCTGAAAGTTTATATGCCAACCATCAGTCCAGTTTAACTATTCGAAGTTAAAAATGTCAGAGAAAAAAAGTTTGTAATGGAAATGCTGACATGCCAAGAAGTAGAGAGGCACACGCAGGTGCCGCTGTAACGCAGGGTCATAATTCAATCAAGCTGTATTTTGACGTCATCTGTTACAGAAAAAAGCCAAATGGTTTATGAACAGCACCAGAACCCCTGAGATGAAATTACAGCCCTGATATTTAATCATGGGTCTTACTTTGTTATTTTTAATAACACAATACATTTTAACAGTTATTCGTCAACTGCCTTAGCCAAATTAGAACACGTGATGACAAGTGAGCTGGATTACGATGTCCACCTCTCACAGTCTTGATTTTTATTATTTTTTTCAGAAATGGTAGATTATACAAGTTTTCCTCTTCTTAAGAAATATACAGTTGGTACTAACGGATTGAGTCCAAACCTTAATTAAAAGCAGCATGGGGTCTTTGACCAGAGGGTCAGGACATGTGTAGTTGTGTCCTATTACAGCCAATAACCAACTGTATGATTTGGGCAAAAGACATTTCACCCTCTAAAACCTTGGCTCCTTACCTAAAAAACAACAGACCATCTCTAAAGTCTCTCGTAAATCTAAATTTCTGCAAATCATTTACTTGAAAAACAATATTGTGTCATTTCTTTGGGATTCCCTGAGGATTTGAATGCAAAATTTTTATAGCAGAAAAGTTGATGCATTTTGTAATTCGACCAAAATTACATGAGAACTTATAAGCTTAAGTTTTCAGGGGCAATATCAGCATCAGCAAGTGAAACAGGTTCTTTAAAAAGTGATGTACAAAGACTGCCGCACGTGTGAAGAGCTGTTTGCAAAACAAATCAATACAGGCACATCCAACAATGGATTGCAGTTAATAAACTACATATAGTAATTACCACCAATGGCAGTCTAGAAAGTCATTCATTAAATGTTAATTGTCACACAAAAGTACAAAAGCATCCATTTGAACAATCACGTGGCTGCACCTTTAAATAAAATACTTTCTTATAGCCCTGAAATTCATCCACATAAACTGATTTTAAACACACCTGGGTATTTGATATGCTGATCAACAAAACCTTTATTTATTTTTGAAAAGAAAGTAAACAAGACAACCTTTTCAACAATTTTGCTATTCCTGTGAGTCTGAATATAAATAAATAAATATATATGTATATACATGACTTACGACAAAGTGTTAACCAATCTTCTCTGAAGATTAAATTGCTACTTCTCTTATGTCTCTCTCATAAGCATTCAGACTGACACGGTTCAAAAGTATCCACCTAAAACCCACGTGCATACCTTACCGCCAGTCCAAAGGGGCTTACAGATCTAGACAATAGATAGCTCACATGGAGGCTAATAAACCTGGTGGTCAATTTTGAAAATTTTACCCAAAGTAATAAGAAACCAGTAACGAAAATAACCTTTAAAAAAAAAAAAAAAAAACCCTATAATGTACTTTACTTTCTCTAATACTTAGCACTATCTAGTTAACTTGGAAGAACACCTGGTCATAAAAAGTAGCTCATAAAATATAAAAAAATAAAGAAAGAAAGGATTTTTCCGTTCCTACCTAGCTTCGTTTTGGCGCTATGTCTATACAAGATCTGACTTCTTCAACATACATATAGATTCTAAAGGTTTGGCCAAGAACATTTTGGTTCAAGACTTGTAAACTGAAGAACATTTCAAAACACACCATGTTCCTTATTAGGCAACTTAAGATCTGTTATCTTGGCTTATGGGAACAGATCTAAATAGCATCATAATACTAAACGTTGAAAATCACAGGCCTGGGGCCACCAGGACTCAACTCTACGCCTTGGACGAGGTTGCAAACTTCCAATATAAAATGTAGTTTACCATTAGGAGTAAATGTTTGATCTTTAAAGCTTACAAAATTACTTTGTTTATCATAGCAGATGAAAGCAAAAAGGAATAATTTTAAGCTCAAAACAAAACTGTTTATATGACAGTCTTTACTGCTCCATGATTCTAAGCATTTAAGACAGATTCAAGCAATTAACAGCATAAACTTTCATTACATAGTTCTATTATATATGTTTATGTGACTTAGCTGTTCATCTGTTATTTAAGTGATTTCCTCATTACAATAGTAGGGTAAGGATAATTTGCTGATGCTGTCAAAAATGTTAAGCATTTCAGTCTCAACAGTTCTTGGATCCCCACGCTTGTTTAATGCATTTTATTTACTTAAGTCAGTGTCAAATAGAGTACTACTTCTGCCTTCTGAATTTAGAAAATCTAACATTTTAAGCACATGTCTGGTAATAGACATATCAAAACTGCAAAACTGCTTATTTTAGTGATAGAGATAGAATTTAGGCTTATTGTTCTTGAATATTAAGTTTCAAAGATCTAACAATGAACTGCAAAACTTTTTTATAGTTAAAGATAGGAGACTGATTTTTTAGGTATTAATAGGTCAGGCTTGGCTACCTCAACTTTTGTTTTAAATAGCTACATAAAAACAATAGATAATGAAATATTTTCACTGGCATGTAGATTATCAATTTATAATAGAATGAAAGCACAACAACTTTTAAGGTATCTACTATATTTTCTTTGTAAAAATAACAATAATATGAGAAAGACATTAAGTCACATTGAAATCCATCGTAAATTAGGAGGATAGCTTATCTGGATACTAAGGCAGGAAAAATAATGGGTATGGCTTATATCATTACATTAAATATGTTTTTTAAAATGCTATTTACCCTAAACATCATGGACAGCATTTCATGCCAAGCCTCAATATTACATTGTATGCCTATATTATCTTTAAAAAATGACCTATGTCTGATGTGCATGTGTGTGTGTGTATGTGTGTGTGTATGTATTAAGGACTCAAGACTTTGAGCTAGGCAGACCTGACTTTAAAACCTAATTTCATTACTGGCTGCCTTGAGAGCAAGTTGTTTAATATCTCTATCTTAGTTTCCTCATCTATGAATTGACCACAGTAATCCATGCATCTCTGTGGGTTCCTGTAAGGATCAAAAAATGCAACAAATACAAGGTATACAGCACGCCCCCTGGCACATTAAGAAGCACTATGCCATGCTCACTCACATTCTATATTTTACTCAACATCTTGCAAAATAGTCACAGGGAAGACAAGGCAAAAAGAGAATGATCGATAATCCAAAATTCAGCCCCAAACCTAAGAAAGCACTCAGAGGGCACAAGCACATACAGAATCATTTATATGCACAAATATCAGCACACAAATCCTGACACCCTATTATCCAGTACAAAAGACAGAAAGACAGCAGTGAGACCAATGTTACTTCCAATAAAGCATTTGCAGGGCCACAGAGAATTAGCAAATCAAAACTTATTTTCTAAAATAACAAATAAAAGCACAGTTGGGAAGCTCTTAACTTGAGCTTCAGTTTTCTTTCTCTGTGCAATGAAGGGACTGGGCAGTACATTTCTAAGGGGTTTCTATCCCCAAAATTCTATGATTCTAACATGATAGGTTTAATGCCACTGTACTTTTTAAAAACCAATTAAATTATTTTGTCCTTTACTAGAAACCACATAACTCTTATGAATTATTACACAATTGTAAGGGGCTGTTTGAAAAGGCAGACAGACACCTGCACATATACATGCAGACACACACACAGGACAGTAAGCAGCACTCCTCAACAAATACCTTGAAGAGAACGCCAATTGTTTTTCACACCATCGTCATGAACTCAAATTGATTCAGGATGCTAACCATCTGAATTTTCTGTATATCACACAAAACTATCCATTGGATTGATATTTTTCTTTTCAGTGACTGCACAAAATTGGTGTGCAGTTTTGGTGTCATGTGAACACAGGTTAGCTAACTTCTATGAACATCAAGAAATGTTTTCCCTCTTCCAAAAATAACCCACGGCAGAAATGTGGTGTGTTTTACTGCTACTCTTAATTGTTCAAACATCCATTCATTTAGAAATCTTTAACAATTGCTGAACACCTCAGTAAAACTACAGTTACAGGAAAAAATCTCAACTTTTAAACTAAGGGAGGAAGATGTAGTATCCATCACAGACTAGCTGCAAATCCATGTAACAGATGTGACATGGGCTGATCTAACAAGTTCTTTAGAATATACAATTTTAGTAGCCCAGCTCTAAAACTACTTTTTAAAAAGATCCCAAAGCTAGTATGTTTATCTTTTACTCACAAAAAGACTCAAAGATAACCAAATAAACTGTACTTTCGCTATATCAGAAAATTAAATCCTTACTCATCAGTAAATTATAGACTCCTTAGATGCATCTTTTTTTTCTTTTGGAACTTTGTCATCCTATTTTTTAATGAGAATAATTTTCTTATCATCCAGGCATGTGGATGTTTTTAGTTTGTTTTAAGATCAATGATATAATGGATATAAAATCCCTTTGTTTCAGTTACCAGATAGGTTATAACTATTTCTTAAAAATAATTCCAGAGCCCACCAATTTTCCCTGTTAAGGTCATTGAAACTCAGAACCATCATGGCTGAATTGTTTTAGTGCTTTCTGCTGAACACCTGCAAACATCAAACAAAAACTGCTGGTCCTTTCCTGGGTTGACAAAAGCCTTTCATGTGAAAAATGCTCCCTGGGAATGTCAGGCTGTAGCTCAGGTTACATTCCATTCTCCCTAGCAGCCTCCCCATTTCTTAAGGTGGTAGGAAAAACCATGTTTGTGAAATGAAAGATTAAAGGGAATATGGCCACACTTTATTTTCATTCTCACGTTGCAAATCACGATGGAGCATCCTGTATTAATGGAATCAAAAGCTATTGGGAACTTTAAGCATGAAATATCACCATGCTTCACGTTGAAAAAAATCCAGCTGATTTTCCTTATAGTTTACTATAGTTTAGATCTTTTTTTCCTAGATCCAAGTTTCCAAGGGACCCATGAAAGGTGACATCTGAGTCTACTCAGGACAATGGATATTAACTTGAAGTAAATTTTGAAAATTATTTCTCTCTCCAAAGTTTCCTAGTTCTTCCTTCCAGTTGAAGGGCGAAGTGTAGTTTTCATGATTTTTTTATTTGTTATGCTTTAAAAGAGATTTATCTCTTTTATTAAGTGGAAATATAACCCATTTTCTTCACTAATAGCTCTGTGTTCAAATATGTCTTAATAGAGGAAAACTAACACTCCAATCTATACCCTATATATTACAGTCTCCATCATACTGCATAAAATGAATACCCTGCATTTTCAATCAGGCAGCCAGAATAAAGGGGCCACTACGCTTTTTACTCTTACAAGTAAACATTTGGTCCTGAAAACTACACCTCTGGTACAATGTAATTAAAAGTTCAACACCCTAAAAATAATCACTGCATATACATTAGAAATATTGTAACATGGCTTAGCAAGTGTGAAGTCTCTCTCTAGGTTTAAGTATGCAGGAATATATACATAATTGTCTTAAGAACTGTGTAAATTTTGGTATATAATCACTTATCAAAATGCATTAATACATATTAAACTTATCTAGCCTGTACTCTCTATAAACCCTTAAACATCACAGCAAGGACTTTATTTAAATGTGAACATAGAAAATAAATCAGACACACAGTTGTCTTTTTAAATGGAATACAATTTCATACTTCTAAATCACCTTACTTTATTAAACCATATCTAAACTAATATACTTAATTTATTCCAAATGTATCCATTTTACAACAATGCAAACTAGTATTTTGCACCGACTTTGAAGGTGGTCTACCTCTGTGCCTGTGTGACATAATCTACTTTTAGATTTAAATTGAATATATATTTCTTAAGTAAAGTCATAAAAAAATCACTGAGATCAAGTTAGTTACTGTTTTGATAGTGTTTAATATGAAAAATTAATGTGCCCACAAGAGATACTTATTCTCATCTTTTCTTCAAACATGCATATTAATATTTTCTATCTTAAAAGTTATACAGAGAATACCATGCAGAAATTTAGAATATATAATACTAATACAACAAAATTCTAAGTCCCTAAGTGAAAAATATAACAGGGTCCAGGACAGTAAAACACAAGCATATTGTCAATAGTACTTTTCATCAAAGTATACTAAAACATAAAATGAAATATAACCATAGGAGCCATCTCATATTTTGTAAGTCAAGTTATAAAGACAAAAATTCCCTAAACTTATGTGGGCCAATAGAAGGAAAAGTACCTTATTTGGAAATAAGCAATGTTTAAAAGTCATTAATTGCATAAAAATATATCAATTACGCAAAATACATAGGTGAACAGATTCCTTTCACTGCTGTGGCACCAAAAGAATATTAAAAGATGTGAAATTATAGTCATAGTTGACAGACAATTCCACTGGCATCTCACAGCAAAAAGATGTCAACATTTACCAGTCTGACTTTAGAATAGTACTCTGCCTAATGTACTGTTATGTACCATTGCCAGAACTCCTAAAATACTGCAGCTGTTTAACAAGCATAAATGGATTTAAGTCTTGGACATAAAGGAAAGCAGGCAACAATGTCTAATTCTTTCTTATTTGAAATTCATTGAACGAAAAAAATACATTTTAAATGAATATAATATTTTCAGTCTCCACTTTTAATACGACACAGCCAAACAGTCCAGTACTAAAACTCCTCCTTAGGTGCCAGATAATCATTGTGTACACAGATTCCTTTGTGAATAGCGCTAACGTCTTTTTTAAGCATCACCCAAAGATCTTTCATTTATAAAATGCAAAAGTCCTTCCAAATTTGCAACTTGAAATATAGTAAAAATTCATGGCACAAGTAAATGATTAAGAGAAAGAAACAGCTAAAGCAACAAAAAGGATATTTTAAATACAAATGAATTCATATTTAGCCTCTCAGATTAGCAAGAGGCTATTTACAACTATGGTTTACTACGTAGCATTCATCTGCAAAATTAAGTGCTCATTTCTTTAAGGGGTTAATTGTACACAGTACCTAATAACTGATATTATTTACAAGGGATTTTCCCTTTTTATGAATGTTAGATTTCCCCCCTATTTTCAAATAGGGGACATTAATTTATTCCCCATGTTAACATTGGCCTTATCTTCATGTGTTTGATTACAACTATATTAGAAAATTGCTTTTAAATTAAGTGATGGAATTTTGAGACAGTATGCTTAACAACAACAAAAAAACACCCAATTTTAATTGCAAAAGATAACCTTTTGTGTAAGTTATACCACTGATGGATAATGAAATAACCACATGACTACAGGCTAAAATTCAACGACTTTTTCAGAACACTTCAACAGAGCCAAAAATATACAATGAGTAAATAAACAGCTAAGAACATTTAACTTCACACTAAGAAAAGAATTTACATACTTGAGCCAGTAAAATGTCCACTCGCCAAAGAAGTTGGTCCATTTTTCCCACTGCTCACAGGAGGTGAAAACATCTAAAAGAAACAAAGAAATATTACAGTTGTAAAGAAGATACTTGTGCCTTCAGAGTTCGTCAAGTTGTCTTTCATACTCTTATCAAATAACTTAGAGTTTATTCTAAGTGTTTATATAGTAAAACACATCAACATCCAACTTAAAATTAAAACAGGCACAACATTACAAATTCCCTCCCCCCATTACCACTGTTCTTTTTCTTCCCCCTCTCAGGTTCATTAGATTGCCAAGCAGTACAACTGCAATTTGAACACATACAGTCCCCATAATGTTATCGAGATTCAGGTTGGAGGGCAGCAACCTCTCTAGAAAACACTAGTTTCACAAAGGAGAAGAAAAAAGTTGTTTGTTTTATTTTGAAAACCTTGGCCATAAACGTGGCAATGTCCATTTCCATCCCGTATAGGATTTGCCTGTCATATGTGAACCCAAATAAAAATAAAAGTGCCACCTGCACTAAATTCTCATTTCGTCTCTAACATGAGAGCAATTTGAAGCAAGGATCTCTCTCTCTCTCTCTCTCTCTCTCTCTCTCACACACACACACTCTCACTCTCTCTTTCACTCCCTCTCTCTCCAGCATTTATTTCGACCCTAATTGGTTTCCCTCTTCTTCGACGTATCTAGTGGATAATGCACACCTTCCCTGAGTCAGAGCCTGCAAAAAGCAAAGGAACGAATGGAGAAAGTGCAGCAAGCAGAAAGGGGGCTGCAAAGCTGCCCAGGGCTACGTTTCCTGGCAAAACTTCCGAAAGCCATTTCTCCAAAAGAAGGTTTAGAAGAGCAGCAGCAGCAGCAGTAGCAGCAGCATGAAAGAGCCCCACTTAGAAGGCAGTTTGGATTTTATTTGTGTGTTTTGTGGATTCTTTTTATTTTGCTTTACAAATGCATCTTACACCAAACTCATCTGGCATTAAAAATGAATTTCATTCCCCTGACATGTTGGGGACCTGGTTTGGGAAAGGGAAGCAAAGGGATGGAGAAGGACCAAGTACAGCCGTAAAACTCCACAAGTGTGTAAGTTCCGCTTTGTGCTGATCTCACCACTATGAAATTTACCAGAACAGTCCAAAGGGTTCTAAAGAATGTATGCTCAGCATATACATACTAGTTTTCAGAATCCCAGCAAAAGATGTAGCTAGGAAGACTACAGGTCCTACTAATCCAAAGCATCATCAGTTTAAAACTTTAAAGAGACAACTGGGTCTCCTGTTTTCTATTTCCAGAAAATAATAAATTAAAACGAAGAGTAGTGTGCAAAGTATTAGTACTCTCTGTGTTCAGATATGGCCAAGTTTTAGGGGTGGTTTGTAGTTTTAGAGGAGTCTGTTTTTCCTTTCCACTGGGGTTAGATTCCATTATTTTGGGGAATCGGTGGGTAGAGAAGTCAAGGCAAGTAATTAGACTCGGAAAAAAAAAAAGCCTGAATCTTCCATCACACCCAAAAATTATAGTTAAAAACTTGTAAAAAAGACATTCACATTTACCAAGGATTCAGCCAATTAAAAATTATTTCTGTCCTTTAGATTACTATTGGTTTCTAGCCGAAGTGTTTGGTTTTTTGTTTTGTTTTGTTTTTTTTCACAGCTGTTGTTAGTTTCCACCGTTCTTTCTTACCGCACTGAAATCCAGTAAATCACTCAGCTCTTTGTCCGTCCCTAAGGCAGCCATTCGCTGTTGGTGATGCATTTTAGCAAAATCACACAAACCTAGAAACATGGAAATAACCGCAATCAGAAAATCCAGTCCCAATCCTTGGAGAAAACACAATCGGAT
>RJWJ010025642.1:0-23695 GCA_004363605.1 Indri indri | reverse complement strand
TTGGCTCCTGCTCATCTTCTAAGTTGTGTTGCTGAGGTCACTTCCTAAGACACCTCTCTGCCCCATCCCCCAGCATTGCTCCCAGAGGCCCGAGCTGGAACTGTGTATTTGCTTGTTGGTTTTCCTCACTGGTATCCAAGAATAAGCCTCACCACGGTGGCTGTCTTTTGCATCTGTCCCAGGTGGGAGGCTGCCTGCCATCCCTCCGGCCAGTGTGGGGCCGCAGCCAGCCCGAGGCTCCCCATCTTCACCTCCTGCCTGTCCTCCTTTTCTCCACCACTGCGGGCTTTCTCCAGCCTGGCTGGCACCTGAGGGTGGCCCCAGCAAGCTCACGTCTCATTGACAACAGCCACACAGTGTCTCGGGGACCTGGGAGAGGAGCCTCAGGCTCCACCTATCACAATCTGATTTCTACCCCAACATCGCCAAAGGAGCCAGAGCCACTGCAGAGAGGCCCAGACAGGACAACCAGGGCTGACACTCCCGCCCTCCCCAAACCCACCCCAGAGTGGGAGTGGACTCCGAGTGGCCCAGCCAGACCCAGGAGGGACACCCTTCCTTCCACTCACAGACCACATACTGTGTGGTGAGCACTGTCTCCAGGCAGAGCGCACAGCACAGGAAGCTCCTGCCCTTGCGGAGCTGACAGTAACCGGTCCACCAGTAACTGGGCAGAAAAGAGTGATGAAGGACTCTCTGAGGAGGTGACAGTTCAGCAGGGATCCAGGGAAGAAGTTCCTGGCAGAGCAGAAGCGACAGCCGGTGCAAGATCCCCGAGGTGGGAAGGGGCTCCAAGTCAGAGGGGCAGAAGTGGCTGGCATGGCTGGAGCAGGACCTGCAGGCTGAGGTTAGAGGTGTCCTGGCTGGGCAGGGACATGAATCCCTGGTCTCTGGTGAGGGGCCCTTGGGGCAGAGTGCTGGCCAAGGCCACCCGCTCACCCACGGCTATTGTTCTGCTTCCCAGGGGAAGTACGGCAGGATCTCATTGATTGTATGAGGGAAAGGCCTGAGTCTGCAGAAAAGCCACGTTTATCTTGAGCAGCTGCCGGCTGACCCTGCCCCATGGTGATCCGGTGACCTTCCAAGGGTAATCTAAATTTAGGCTCCTGATTCCCAGGGACTGGGCTTTGGGAAGCTCCTAGTGAACAGATTTCACATTAGAGGAAGTACAGAACAATGTTTCCTCTATCTTTCGGCTTTGAAACAGTTAAGGATGTTTCCCTCCAATCTGGCAGATGTTTGCAGAACCTCTAGGCACCAAGCACAGCCCAGTGCCCTTTCCTGGCACAACTGAACTCCTGCAGGCCAGAGGGCGGCAGCGTGGGTCCTCCCGCGTCACTGACCACTGCCCTGGGTGCCCGGGGCACCCTGTGTGGGGGACACGGGCGACTGTGATGGTGCAATGGGCGGCGCAGTGGGTATTGCTCACTTATTCTTCGTGGTCACGAGCAGGCATGGAGTCAGCCTCACCCCTATACACAGGACACTTTCTGGACCAGCGAGCTGGCCTCTCTGCCTTAGTTTCCCCACTGCCAATGAAGCCCTCCGTGGTGTAGACTGAGGTTGCGGGGGAGGCCCATGCCAGTCCCAGGGCCCTCCTGCCATTCCCAAGCACCCTCCAGATCCCTGAGGCCTCCTCCCTGGCTCCCTTGACCGTCACCTCTCCTCTGACCTCAGGCCCATCTCTCTGTGTGGGTGTCACTGGCTGCTTGTCAAACCTGGAGGGTGCTGTGGCTTTCGCTTCCCTAGCAGGTAGGGGAGTAGGGGGCAGGGAACTCTGGCAGGCAGAGCCCTAGGGTCCTGTAGCCCTCTCTCCCCTTCAAGGACCACCCTGGGTGGTAGTCTCTGGTCTCTGCTCACTCCAGGGCCCCCCAGGAGCCCAGGGGAGGCCTGCCATGGCCCTGATAAAAGGGCAGCAGTGTCCCCCATGGCCAGAAGCAGCCCTCCACCCCCTCCATCCCCTCCGCCCTCATGCCTGCTGCCTCTGTGGCCTTTCTGTCCACCTTCTTTCTCCCATTCCTTCCTTCTCTGCACGCCGCATTTTGCGACAAGTTGATACACTTTTCCACTTAAAATCACGGAGTGATTCTGAATCCTCCTTTTCCACTTCCCACGATATTGTGAACACGTCCTTACTTGGTTAAAAACACCCTCATGATGACGGTTGTTTACAGCTGCCCCTGGGATCCGTCTCCGCTGCGCACAGGGCAGAGCATGTGCATAGGCAGGTCCCTCCGAGGTTCTGTGACACGGGCATGGCGGAGGGCTGGACACCAAAGGGCCGCTAAGGGGCTTAGCGGAAAGCCCTTGCTTGCTCCCGGTGGATGCCCAAGCAAGGTCAATGATGTGATGATTCCGGCAATTATTCAACCATCCCTCAAGGTGTAGTTTTGTAATGATAATTTTTCTATCATAAATAATACTGTTATGAATGTCATTATTCATGTGCCTTGGTATTTTGGATGATTTCCTTGGGAAAAATTCCTAGAAGTAGAATTTCTGGACCACACCCAGGAGGTGGTATCACCGGGCTGCTTAGCGGACCACACGCTCTCGGCGCCTGCACCTGCACCGGCATCCACAGGGCTACAAATTCACTAACTGGATAGGTAGAAAATGGTGTCCTATTTTAATCTGCATTTTTGAATAGTAATGAGAATTTTTTTCTATTTTATATTGGTCATTTTTACTCCCTATTTGGTGAATTGTCTATACACCCACATAAATTCTGAACACTGTGTTTTTCTCGCCTTATATGTTAGAAACATTAACTTACTCTCGTGTATGTGGCAGATATCTTTTGCTGTTTGCCACTTATATTTGTTTGTTTTGTTGTCGTTTCCATTTTGAGATGGGGTCTCCCTGTGTTGCCCAGGCTGATCTCGGGCTCCTCAGACAATCCTCCCACCTCAGCCTCCTGAGTAGCTGGGACTATGGGCATGTGCCACGGAGCCAGGCAAATTGTTAATGATCTTTTTCAGGGTATTAGAGAAATTTAAATTTTGAATATTTGAATCTATTAAGGCTATCTCTGTGATGGTGTCCATCTTTACTTTTTAACCACCCAAAATTCCTTCCATACCCAGAAGATACAAATTAAGTTATACTTTCTTACAGTTCTCATCTGCCTGTCCTCATGCCAAGGAAGGCTTCCAGTTCTGACCAAGACAGGTGAGATTAACAGCAGGTCAGAGTTTGTGGAATACACAATTAGTGAACTCCAACACATAGAAATAAAAACTGTCCAAAGTGAAACACACAGAGGAAAACTAAACAAACAAACAAGTAGAAAAGGAACATAGTATCAGGGAACCTGTGCGACAACCTCAAATAGCTTAATATACATATAGTTAAAGTCCCCAAAGGTGGTGGGGAGAGGAGAACAGAAAAAAATACTTGAACACTTGAAATTTCAACTTCCCCAAATTGGATGAAAACTGTAAACCCGCACATCCAAGACGTTCAATAAATCCAAGCACAAGAAATATGACGATGACACCAAAGTACGTCATAATCCACTTGCTTAAAATGAATGCTAACAAGAAAATCTTCACAGCATTGAGAGGAAAAAGACACATTATACACAGGGGAATAAAGATAAGGTTGACAGATTTCTTGTCAGAAATAATGAAAGCCAGAAAGCAGTGTAGCAAGGAAAAAAAGAGTCCTGCAAGGAAAAAAAAATCTATTTAACTTAAAATTGTATACCCAGCATAAATATCTTTCAGACATGAAGGCAAAATAGACTTCTGCTTCCTAGAAGATGGGTAGACATACTTCTCCCTATTCCTTCCACAGATGAAAGCCCTGGACGTTATAAATAAAGCAAACAGAAGATCCCAAATGTCAGAGAGGAGAAGGCAGATAAGCCCACTGGAGCCCACGATGAGATGGAGTGCTTCCTGGGTTGTCTTTTTGACTCATATATCCAGAGAGTCTCCCGTGTGTAGGGGTGAATCTGACCCCACGCCTGCTTGTGACCACAAAGAATAAGTGAGCAGCACCCACTCCGGTGCTCATGGCATCATCATGTTCGCCTGTGTCCCCCACGCAGGCCACCTCAGGCACCCAAGGCAGTGGTCAGAGCTGACACCCAGAAACACCAACGGGTGCAGGCAAAAACATGGTCCCAAGAAAAGCCTGTTCTCCCAGCCAAAGGATCAGGATGAAGCCAGACGAGCAAGACAGAAATGTTTCAGACAGTAACCACTCTACTATGGAGAACACGGTGGCCCCAACCTCACCCTCACTAGCAAACACCAAGCGGGGAGCCCTAGACTTCTACCCTTGCCAGGCTGTAACAAAGTGCTCCGTGCCCCCACCAGGGTGGTGTCCGCGGAGGCCAAGAGGTGACTTGGATGGTAATAGGTCCCCTGCCCCCACTACAGTGTCAGTGGAGACCACATGGGCAGCCTAGACTTCCACTCCTAATGTGGTAGTAAGGCACCCCTCTAAGTCCCCAATAGGGCGATGTCAGAGGAACCTAGGGGAGGGGAAGGACTTTCACCACTTCCCAGAGGTGATGAGGCTACCCTCCCCCTCCCCACAGTGCCAGTAGAGGCCACATGGGGATAAGTACAAAGACGGTCCCCTTTATTCCTGCCAGGGTGGCATCAGTAGAGGCTCAGTGGGGAGCACAGACTCCCAGCCTCAAAGTAATACCAAGGATCCCCTTGGTAGTGGGTGTCAGTGGAGGCAGGACTTGGACTTCCACTTCCACTTGGCAGTAAAGTGTCCCCTGTCACCCACCAGAATGGTGTCAGAGGAAGCCCGCTAAAATACAGATTTAAATAAGACCCAGAGTCTTATCACAACCAAATTGTCCCAGTTTCAGTTGAAAATCATTCATCATACCAAGTCCCAGGAAGGCAGTACATGAAACGGAAAAAGACAATCAACAGACATGAAAATGGAGATGACGCAGATGCTAGAATTATCTAAGATGTTAAAGCAGCCACGCGAGAACTGCTTCCCTGAGCAATTATGCACATGCTTGAAACACATGAAATACACAGAAAGTCTCAACAAAGTAACAGAAGAAACAAAGAAGAACCAAGTGCAAATTTTAGAACTAGAACTACAATAACCAAAATTAAAAAGTCAATGGATAGGTTCAACAGCAACATGGAGGGGACAGAGGAAAATATCAGTGAATCTGAAGATAAAACAATAGAATTCTCCCATCTGAACAAGAGAAACAAAATGGACTGGAAAAAAAATTAAACGGAGATTCAGGGACATGTGGGATCACAACAAAAGCTCTGACATCCGCGTCGTCGCAGTGCCAAAGGCGAGAGGAGGAAGGCGGCATTAAAAAAGCACTCAAAGACGTAATAGTTGGAAATTTCCTGAATTTAGCAAAAAGAAAAAAAGGGGAAAAAACTACAAAAGTTAAGTGAACCCCAAACGTGATAAACCCAAAGAAAGCCACACCAAGACATCATAGTTAAACTTGTAAAAACGAAAGACAGAGAAAAATATTGAATGCAGCCAGAGGAAAATGACTCCTCGCCTAGAGGGGGACATGAGTCAAATGCTGGAGGGTTTCTCTTCAGACACCACGAAGACCAGAATAAAGTAGCCCATCTTTTAAGTGCTAAAAGAAAAAATTGTCAACTCAGAATTCTCTGTCTAGTGAATTTATTCTCCAGGAACAAAGAGGGGACACATATTTGTATTCAGGGGAAGGTTTACCTTTATGAATATAAATGTACAAATAAAAGTCTAAAGCACACACACCTTACAGAAATAAGGGAATACTACGAATGATTGCATGCCAACAAACTAGATGACCTAGATAAAACGGACAAATTCTTAAAGCACTACCAAACCTGACTCAAGAAGAAACAGAAAAGCTCAATATATCTATAACAAGTAAAGAGATTAAGTTAGTAATATTAATACCAACAACAAAAACCCTTCCAATGAATAAAAGTCCAGGACTAGATGGCTTCACTGGGAAATTCTACCAAATGTTTAAAGAAGAACTAACACCAATCAATCGCAAACTCTTCCAAAAAAAATTGAAGAGGAGGAAACTCTTCCCAACTCATTCCATGACACCAGTATTACTTTGATACCAAAGTAGATAAAGATAGCAGGAAAAAAAGAAAAGAAAACTACAGACCAATATCCCACATAAATATAGATGCAAACATTCTTAACAAAATTTTATAAAATAAAATCAGCAGTATATAAAAATAATTATACTGAGTGATTAAGTGGGATTTATTTCAGGAATGCAAAGTTGGTTCAATATTCAAAAATCAATAAATGCAAACCACTGTAAGCTAAAGAAGAAAACTCACATGATCCTATGGATTGACACAGAAGCAGCGTTTGATGAAATTCAAAACCCATCCAGGATAAAAGCTGTCAGTAACTAGTAATAGGAATTTCTTCAACTTAATAAAGAGCATCTACAAAAAACCTACAGCTAACATTATACTTAATGGTGAAAGACCAAATACTTCCCTAAGAAGATCAGGGACAAGGCAAGGATTGTGCTTTCAGTACTCTTATTCAGTATGGTGCTGCAAGTTCTAGACATTGCAGAAAGGAGAGGAAAGGAAATGAAAGAGATGTAGATCAGGAAAGAGGGACTCAAGATGTTCCTATCTGCAGGTGACGTAATTGTTAATCTAGCAGTTCCCATGGAATCTTTTTTGCAAGGATTCAAGATCAACATACAAAAACCAATTGGCGAACATGTGAAAACCAAAATTAAAAATATAATATCATTTACAGTCACTAAAAGAATGAAACACTGAAGTGTAAATCTAACAAAATACAGACTTGTAGAGACAAGGACGTGTATGCTGAAAACTACAAAACCCTGGTGAAAGAAATCAAAGGTCAAAATAAACAGGCATGCCCTTCTCCACAGGTTGGAAGACCCAACATGGTAAAGATGTGAATAACTCAATTCCTCTCAAAATCCCAGCTAGGCTTCTTAAAGATATAGACAAGATTATTCTAAAGTTTATATGGAAAGGCAAAAAGAATTAGAATAGCCAAGATAATTCTGAAAGGGAAGAATAAAGTGGGAGGAATCATTCTACTGGATTTCGAGATTTGTATAGACTCATTTGTGTTATTTGTTTAATGGAGCAGAATAGAGAGCCCAGAAATAGCCCCACACAAGTACAGCCAATGGAATTTTTTTAAAAATTTATGAATGGAGCCAAGCAATAAGCCAGCCAACAGATTTTTGATTTTTAAAAGCAAGTCAATGACACGAAAGAATTAAAAGCAGAACTTACACAGATAATTTGTACACCGATGTTCACAACAGCACCGTTCACAGCATCCGAGAGGTGGGACCGCCCAAATGCCCATCAGCGGATGAATGGACAAACAAACAAACGGGAAAGTGCTTCATCTATACAATGGGCTTTATTCAGCCTTTAGAAAGGAATGATATCCCGATACACGCTACAACATGGATGAACCTTAAAGACATTATGCTAAGTGAAATAAACCAAGCACAAAAGGACAAATACGGTATCATTCCACTTATTTGAGGTACCTCGAGTAGTCAAATTTATAGAGACAGAAAGTAGAAGCCGGGGCTGGGGCAGGGGGCAGTGGATAAATGGGGAGTTTCTGTATCTGTTCAACATTCATGTGGTTTTTGCTCTGTTAACCTGGCGATTCACATTATGTAATTTTATAATGTTTTATTCTTTGATACATCATTGGATTCAGTTTGCATCTATGTTTTATGAGTGAGATTCACCAGTGATTTTATACTTTGTCCTGTTCTTGTCTGGTCTGCATATCAAGGTTATGTTAGTCCTGTGAAAATGAAGTGGGGGTGTTTCTGACTTTCCTATTCTCCGTGATAATTTGTACGAGGTTGGAATTATCTGTTTCTTGAAAGGCAGAATTTGCTTGCGAAGCTATTTAAACATTTTGGGGGGGGAGGGGAAGATTTTAAATTAGGGATTACATTTCTCTAATTGTTGTAAGATAATCCAGGCTCCTTTATTTCTTTTGGATTCCATTCTGGAAAACTGTTTTTCCAAGAAATTATCCAGTTCATCTATTTTTAAATTCGTTGGCATTAAGTTCATATAATAGCCTCATATTTCTGTTCACTCGCTGACACATCTGTGGTCAACTCTTTTTTTTTCCTAGTGTTTTTCTCCTCTATTTTTCTTGTTAGTATTTCCAGAAGCTTGGCTTTATACTTATTTTTCCAAAAAAAATCACTGTTTGGCTTTGCTGTTATAAGTTTTATTTTATCTGCTATTGACCCAGCTGACAAGCATTCTCCTGGTTGGTCTCAGCTGGCGTGTCCTTCTCTCCTTTGACCCTTAATTTAAAAAAAAAAAAAAAATGTTTTAGGAGGAGATCCCGTAATTGCATAGAGCTGGATTTTTTTTTTTTTTTCATACAATGTGACAATCTTTTTCCTTATCTGGAGCACTTGGTCCTTTTACTTTTTTGTGTGATTGCAGGTACATTTGGATTTATTTGCAACATCTATGGCCAGCTGCCCCAGCCCACTCCTTTCTGCCTTCTGTTGTGTTAATTTGTGTGAGTATCTTTTCCTCGCTCCCTGGGGTCCCTTCTGCCTGTGTGGCACTTACACCTCCTGGCCTATTTTAGTGGTCACCCTGGCAAGTTAGTGTCTGAAGTTAATGTCTCTATTGGGTATTCTCCCCAAACCAGATCTCAGGGGGTCAGCCAGGAGGTCTAGGGGCAGACCCGCACCTCCTCCCGCCCCAGACGGCCATGCCCAGCTTGCCAGACAGAGCCCAGGAGCAGGAAGCGGGCACAAACACAGGGCGGGGACCCGCGCTGTTCCTGGAGCCGGGCCTCAGATCCTATCTGCTCTCGTCCTGCCTTTGTCAAGCCCTCGGGACTTGGCGCCCAGGTCTGGCCTGGGTCTGCATTTGCCCAAACAAGGAGCGAGCCAGAGCTGGACAGCCAGGGCCCGGCCAGGCCCGACAGAGAAGCGCTGGGTAAAGGGGACAGGGCCACCTGCCTGGGGAGCTGGGAGATCGGGAGAAGAGCTGCCCCGACGCGGGTTCACAGGAGTGAGTAGGAGTTCACGAGGGCGAGAGCGGAACAGGCACTGGTGGGGGTGGGGGGTAGTGGAACCCCGAGAGAGCAGCCCCTGGAAGAGAGCTTGCAAAAGTTTCCTAGTAGCTGCTGTTCAGCAATAGTCACGTGGCCACATCTACCTTTGAGGAAAGGTGAAATGCAGTCGTTTAGGAGGTTGTCGGAGACTCAGCGAAACACCAAACACGAGGGCACACGCTGCTAACCCTAACCCTAATCCTAATTACTGGGCTGACTCGGGTCCCAGTGGCGGGAGAAAGCCAGGCTTAGGGCCCTTGGGGCCAGGGACTCTGGGCCAAAAGGAGCCCAAGAGAGCAGACAGAACCTGCACACTCACTCCCCTCCTCCCCAAGTCCCCTTTGCTGTAACAGTGACGATATTGAAAACTAGTAAACCCGCAGCCACACGGCAATAGTGAAATAATCAAGAACGTCATCAGTAGACCACATTTTATCTTTAGAGATGGGGTCTTGGTCTGTCGCCCAGGCTATAGTGCAGTGGCACAATCATCACAGCTCTCTGCGGCTGGAACTCCTGGGCTCATGCGAGCCTTCTGCCTCAGTCTCCCAAGCAGCTGGGACTACAGGTGCGTGCCACCGTGCCTGGCTAATTTCTTTAAGTGTTTTTGTAGGAACGAGATCTCATTAACATTGCCCAGGCTGGTCTCGAACTCCTGACCTCAAGTGATACTCCTGCCCTAGCCTTCCAAAGTGCTGGGATGACAGGCATGAACCACTGTGCCCCGAGTGGACCAGAAATTTTGACAAATCTTGAAGAGTCTGGAAGAGCAGACCAGCTGGCGGCAGCAGAGACAATGACCAGAAGGTGGAACAGCCTCACCTCTGCAGAGAGGTGAGTGGGAAATGGCATACAGAGACTCTGGGGTGACCCCCGGCAGGTGACTGCGTGAACGTTTGCTTTCCAATAATTTGTTACACTGTACATTTATGCTGAATGTTATCTTTCACAGTAGGGGCACATTTTTAAAAAGAGGCTGAGAGAAAGCGAGGTGCAGCGCTCCGGGCTCAGATGCTTGGGGCCCCACACCTGCCAGCAGCTCTACCCTGCAGCCTCCAGAGAAGCCTGCCCTGCGATGGGACCCCCAGGATGATTAGTGGGCCAGCGTGACCACAAAGCAAGCCCACCCCAGCCATCTGCCAATGGCACCGTCAACCGGCAGGTCCTGGGCGGAAGCCAGCAGGGAGCGAGCGCAGGCAAGCGCGAGCAACCTTGACCATGTGAAGTAACAGCGAGGCTGATGGAAACGGAGAGACGAGAGACGGAGATTTCCTCATCCGCACGTGGGGGGAGGGGGGCTGTCATAAAACGTCTACGGCAATAGCAGTCTGGGGGAGGTCCAGGCTCCGCTAAGTAGCTGTAAGGTGGTGTTGGAGTGAGCCCGGCCATGGATGTGGCCAGTCCCTGAAATCTCGGCTCCCCCGATGCCGTCGCAGTGGTGGGTTCAGAAAGCCAGGCCCCAGCCAAACGGGCGTGCATTTCCCTGGTGCCAGGGACAGCTCAGAACAGGCATGAGACCCTACCTGGGCCGGTGACGGGCCGGTGCGAGACTGCTGGGGACGGGGCTCCTCACTCTCAAGACAGAGCCTTGTGCAGACCCCACCCGCCCCAGCCAGGTGCAGAGCGAAGCTGGGAGCTCCCGTGGCCTGGCAGCCACCCTTCGCTGCTGAGGGAACCAGCCTTGGGATCGAACTGAGGAGCAGAGCGATGGAAGGCGCTCAGGCCCCGCGACAGTGCTGTGGCCCCGTCAGCCCCGGAGCCTGCGTCACCTCTGTGCGTCACTGATGTGAGCCAATACCTTGCCACCTTGTTTAAGACTGTCCTGGCCAGGTTTCTTGCTTTTTCTACAGTGATATAATTCACATAACATAAAATTAACCATTTTAAAGTGTGCACTTCAGCAATTTTGTGTGTATTCATTATGTTGTACATACACCACCACTATCTAATTCTGGAACATTTCCATTTCCCCAGAAGAAATGCCAAATCTTCCAGCACTTACTCGCCACGTCCCTCCTCCTGTGCCGAGGCGTCCACTCGTCTATTTCCTGTTTCTGTGGATTTGCCTATTCTGGACATTTCCTATCAGTGGTGTCATGTGATATGTGATCTTGTGTGTGGCTTCTTTTCCTTAGCGTGTTTTCTGGGTTCATCCATGAACCTAGTTTCAGTGCTTCATTACTTTTCATGGCTGAACAATATTCCATTAGCATGAACACACCGCATTCTGTTTACCCGTTTATCGGTTAACGGACATTTGGTGGTTTCTGCATTTTGTCTACTGTGAACAATGCTGCTGTGGACTTCTGTGTACTAGCATTGGTGTGGACATTTGTCTTCATTTCTTTCGAGTAGCTAAGAGTGTAATTGCTGGGTCACATGGTAATTCTGTATTTAACTTTCAGCATTACTGCTAAACTTTTCCATAGTAGCTACGCCATTTTATATTTTCACCAGCAGTGTATGAAAGCACCAATTTATCCTTATTCTCACCAACATTTGTTACTTTTTCTTTAAAAGATATTACCATACCCTCCTAGTGGATGCGAAGTGGTATTTTATTGTGGCTTTGGCCATTGTATATCTTCTTTGGAGAACTGTCTGTTCGAATCCTTTGCTCATTTTAAAATTGGGTTGGCTTTTTATTGCTGAGTTGTAAGAACTCATAAATATTCTCAATACTCAATTTTTATCACACACATGATTTGCAAATATTTTTATTCATTCTGAGTTGTCTTTTCATGTTATTGATAGTGTCCTCTGATGCATACAGAGTTTTAATTTTGATGACGTCTGTCTAATTTATCCACTTTGTTCTTTGGTTGTACTTTTGGTGTCAAATCTAAGAAACTGTTGCCTAATCTAAGATCCTAAAGATTTTCATCTATGTTTTCTTCTAAGATTTTTATAGTTTTGGCCCTTACATTTGGGTATTTAGTCAATTTTGAGTTAATTTTCATATACAGTACGAGGTGGGGTCCGAGTTCACTCTTTGGTATGTGGATATCCAGTGGTCCCAGCACCATTTGTTAAAAAGACTGTTCTTTCCTGATTGAATATTCTTGGCTGCCTTGTCAAAATCAATTAACCGTAAATGTATGGATTTACTTCTGGACTTCCAATTCTATTCCACTGGTCTACCTTCATGCCAGTATTACACAGTCTTGATTACTGTGGTTTTGTAGTAAGTTTTGAAGTCAGGAAGTGAGTCTTCCAACATAGTTTTTGTTCAAGACTGTTTTGGTTCTTCTGTGTGCCTTGCAATTCCATATGCATTTTAGAATCAGCTTGTCCATTTCTGGGGGGAAAAGGCAGCTGGAATTTGGATAGGGATTGCATTGAGGGTTTTTTTTTTTTTTTTTTTTTAGAAACACGGTCTCATTCTGTCACCCAGGCTGAAGAGCAGTGGTGCAATCACAGCTCACTGCAACTTCGAACTCCTGGGCTCAAGTGATCTTCCACCTCAGCCTCCCCAGTAGCTGGGACTATAGGCGTGTACCACCACACCTGGCTTTTTCTTTTTAAGAGATGGGGTCTTGCTATGTTGTCCAGGCTGGCCTCAAACTCCTATGCTCAAGCAATCCTCCTGCCTCAGCCTCCCAAAGTGCTGGGATTACAGGCATGAGCCACCACACCTGGCCCATTAATCCTTTAAACACCTGGTGGACTTCACCAATGAAACCGTCTGATCCTGGGCTTTTCTTTGGTAGAGTTTTTTTTATTACTAACTCAAAATATATCAAATTTGGGAAGATTCCAGCCTTTATTTATTACTGAGAATCAGCCATTTTTCTTGAATGTTTTCCCCAGGTTGCTGCAAGCCTTTGGTTATTTTCCAAAGTTCAAAAAAAAGTTGATTTTGGAGTCTTTGCCAATGTTTTTATTGCTTTTATGGAGGGGGAGATTTGGATTTCCTTACTCCTCTGCCTTCATGGATGACGCTCCTTAGTTGGGTTTCTGATAGCGCAGACAAAAGCATCCAAACTGATGAGAAATTTATTTCGGTTATGATGGGAGGCACAAGGACGATGGCTCTGGAACTGGAGTGAACATAAAAATTAACCAGGGGTGACGGTTCTAAGTGCATATTCCCAGGTCCCCCCATAAATTGTGATGATTTTTGTCCGGGGCCTGGGGACCTGCATTTTAGGCAGGTGCTCAGAGAACCCTCTCTGAAAGCAGTGGATTAGAAGAATCATTAATAAAAACAATGAACAAAGTGGGAGGTTGAGAAGAGGAGAAGTTGTGTAAATTTGTCACACTGTTTATCCAATCAGCAGAGTGCAAACAAGATGGAGAAGACACCGGGTTACAAGGAGCTGTGGGCCGTCGGCCGGCAGCCGCAACCTGGAATCACAGAGCCCTGGACTGAAAGGGACCTTCCCAAGGTCACATAGTGACCTAGTCCTTTCCAGCACCAGTAGTCGTTGGGGCTTAAAAACAGAAGCATAAAAATCTAAAACAAACTTTGGAAGCCGGCCGGCCCCGAGCAGTTGGCTTAGCTCACACCACCGACTCACCAGCCAACTGTTGCAGAGGGCTGGGCAGAGGGCCGCCCTGCAGGATGTGGGGGGACCAGGGCCTTGGAACATCCAGCTGGGGATGGCCGATTCTAGGGGACGGATGGGCACGTGACAGCTGCACGCCCAAACAGCGGAGGAGCATGGCTCCCTGGCCCCCGGCTCTGGAGGGCCGTTTTCTGGGTAAAGGGGATCTGGACCATCCAGCCCGGAGCCCCAGTGCCAGGGACTTGTTGTCCTTTCCACAGTGGAGGTGTTTCTCCCTTCCAAAACATCCTGTGCGAGCGTGGGAAGCGCCTCCCCACGGTGCCCAGAGTCCGCAGGGCAGGGGTGGGGAGGGAGGGTGGCCATCAGCAGAAAGCAAGGCTAGGGACCAGTGTTCTGACACCCCAGCCACAGGGGACGCTGCTCCCATGGGCTGAGCGGCTGCCCTGCAGGGAATTAGCGTTTGGGGGCTTTCTCATGGTGCTCTGGGAATTCAGGGCGGGCCCTGGTAGTGGGGAAGGCTCTCAGACGATGCAGCCCTGGAGCTGGGACTGTCAACTCAGCAAGCTTTGGACACGGGAGGGTGACAGCACGTCCTGCCTTGCTCTGAGGAGCAGGCAGATGCAATGACGTGACATGCCCCACTTGGGCCAGTCTGGCCCTGGCTCTGCGGGCCTCCTGAAATGAGTTCTGGGAGGCCCAGGGAGCTCCACAGGCAACACCAGATACGACCCCACCCAGGGGTCCTGGCCAGGTCCCAGTCCACAAGGTGAACACTGTGCTCTTTAAAAAGAACCCATGGGGGCCAGGCACGGGGGCTCACGCCTGTAGTCCCAGCTACTCGGGAGGCTGAGGCAGGAGGATTGCTTGAGCCCAGGAGTTTGAGGTTGCCGTGAGCTAGGATGACACCACTGCACTCTACCCAGAGCAGCAGAGTGGAGACTCTGTCTCCGAAAAAAAAAAAAAAGTGCATGTATTGGTTTTCTATTTCTGCAATGACAAGTCACCATAAATGTAGTGGCTTAAAACAATACAAATCCATGATGTTCTGCGGGTCAGGGTTCTAGATTTTTAGTCCCAACCACATTGTGATTTGTAGGGTCTTAATTTATAAACTTTTAAATTTTAGAAAAAATTTTTAAAAATCTGTTTTGGTTAACCATGTTCTAGGGAATCAGTAAAGAAATGGAAGTCAAAACATATTTTTATAATTGCTTATGTTTGTGTTTCAAATATAACTCTTTCAAAGAGTGCCCCTGGGACATGTTTAGGGTGAACATCCCACCAACCCTTCCACAGAAGCACATGCATGGTCAAGGCTGAGGTTTTCCCCTATGCGTGGGGCCCCACGGTGGCCTCCAAGGGAAGGAGCCTGCGTACTTCGTGCTCGCCCAGGCCAGCTCTTCCTCCTACAGCCCTGGGGACCCAGCCAGGGGGGAGGGGTCTAGGGCACAGAGAGGAGCAGCTTCTCTCTTACTGGGTGGGTGGGCATGCAGTCTGGTTTCCCTTTGAGTCTGAGGAGCCCGTGGGGGCCAGGCTTGCAGCCACCCTGCCATCTGGGAACTATAAGAACTGCGCCCCCCCACCCCCACCCCAACGAGATTCCAGCAATGGCACACGCCTCCCTCCTTTTCTGCCTGCCCCAGGGACCTGCCGTCACCACGTGGCTTCCTGCCAGGAGCCTGGCTCAGTGGGGTCCTCCCATCCCGTGGCCTTTGCCATGCAGCGTCCCAGAGCATCTCCACACCCACCCGGCACTGCCGCAGTGGCCACACTGCTGTGTGCTCCCATCTCGGTCACCTTGCACGCGTAAGAGGCCCTTAGCACAGTGGTTATGACCTTGGGCTCCCGAGTTCAATGGGCCTAGGCCCCCGCCCTTGTCCTGCTACTCGCTGTCAAAGCGCAACCCTCAACCTCAGAGAGTGTGTCTACTTGCATGCAGATGGGGGTGGCCGTACCTACCTCCTAACAGTAGAGTGACTCACCCAACAAATGCGTACTGGGCACCCTCCCGCGCTCCAGGTGCCAGGATCCAGGTGGGCTGCCATAGAGAAAAATAAGGAGCTGGAGCTAGCGTGGAGTGGCTGCCAGGGCCAGCCCAGGCAGGACCTTCGGTGCCCAGCCAGGAGCCTCGGACTGCCTCCTCGGAGGGGTAGGAAACCCTGGGAGGGAGGGTTTCAGCTGCCAGGTCGGGGTGGGTTTTGGAGCTCGTGGGACTCACCTGTGCAGACCGCAGCCTCAGCGCTGGGGCAGGGGGACTGGGTAGGTCGCGATTTGCAGGGATTTTTCAGGCAAGAGAAGAGTCCTGAGCTAAAGTCGTGAGGAGGGAAATTGGGGATGGGTTTGAATCGGGTGACAGGAGCCGCGGCTTGGTTCACAGCTCCATGGGTGCACGTGGGTATGATCTGTGGCGTCTTGCCGTGGGCGAGAGCCAATCGGGGAATTGGGGGACGTGATAAACTGAAATTTGGAGATGCCGAATTCCACGTGTCTGTGAGACAGCAAGTAAGGAGACCCGGCGGGCCGCGCCAGACATGCAGAACGGAGGAGAGAGCTTCACTGAAGAAAAAGATTTGGGAATTCATGGTTTTGGGTTTT
Organism: Indri indri; assembly: GCA_004363605.1. Classification (NCBI taxonomy): domain Eukaryota; kingdom Metazoa; phylum Chordata; class Mammalia; order Primates; family Indriidae; genus Indri; species Indri indri. The sequence continues at coordinate 7,505 of RJWJ010025642.1, read as the reverse complement.
CAGGCGGAGAACTTAGAGAGGAAATTGGGTGGGGTCGACGTCTCGGATTCTGTGTCTACTTGGCATCCCTTCATGATGGGCCAATGACATTAACTATATTTTCTTATTTTCTGCATTCTTGGTGCTCTGGCATTTGGGAGCCTTGCAGACCTGGGAGAGGATGCCCTGCCCAGGCCAGCTAATTCCTGACGATGACAACAGCTTGCCTGCCGCACACCTTCACATGCAAACCCACCAACCCAGAGCTTATTCCCCACACAGCCCCCGATCTCACACACGGGCCAGTTTTCCCTGCCCTGAGGCATCCCCCGGCCAGGTCCCTGGCAGCCACAGACCCAGAGCCCACTGGAATTATTCAAACTAGCCCATCCTAAATTGTCTGCTCTGCGCGTCCGCACGGAGGCTCCAGCCCAGGCTCTCCCCTTGCTCCTGTCCTGGGTGTTTCCCTGTGGCCCTACATGGTGTGGAGTGGCGTGTCCTCTTCTCTTGGGGAATGTAAGAAATAAATTCTTCTTTCAGTAGAACCATCACTCAGCCACGTCTCCGTCAGTGAAATCCTGGTAGAATTTGCATCAGCTCAGGATTGAAGACTGCAAGAGAGCTGGGGTGCGCAGAGCTCTGCACTTTCTAGGCCGAGCAGCGGGGTTCAACATCTTCCTGAATGGCCCCATCTCCAGGGAGGACTGTGCACTGGGGGATGACAGGCAACTGGGGGGATGATCCAGCACTGCCTCCCCCAGCTCGGGTGGTTTCAGGGTCCCAGCAGCCAGGGGAGCTGCCTCGACTTCCTTGGGCAGGGCCTGGAAGGAGCAGCGGGGCAGGTGGGCAGGGGCGGGGGTGCCAGTTCCAAAGTCCAGGGCTGGTGAAACCCCTGCCCAGCACGGTCGCAAAGAAGCTGTGTGTCTGACCACTGCCTGCCACAGGTTCAGGGTCCAGAGCGACCTCCTCCCTAGCCCCTGCGCCTGGCTGCGGGCGGGGCTGCGGGGCTGCAGGAGGGCTTTGCTCCGGCCACGGCAAGGCCCAGGCGCGTTCTGTTCCAGCACTTCCCGCCCCTGCTGCTTTGCCGCTGCTGGTCCTCTTGGTCTGAGGGCTGGCAGAGGGGCGGGTGGCCGACTGCCACTTCACTCCTCCATTTACACCTCCATTTTCACCTAGGAGTCTGCATGCATCCACAGGACATAATCGGACCCGCAGCTGGGAGCGTGGGTGCGCCAGTGGGCTCAGTGGGGCGCGCCAGCTGGAGTCGGTCCTGCTGTCCCCACCGGCCAGATTTGGGCCGACGAGAGGCTGGGCGGCCCGTTGGGAGCGGGTGGGACGGCTGGGCCTGGCCGTGCCCCATACCGGAGCCAGACTCCCAAGTTCCCTGCTTCTTGACAAGCTCTTCATTTGTCATGTCCACGACATGCTGCTATCCTCATCCTTCTCTCCCGTGTGACATCTCCCCACCCCCACTGGACACGCTCCCATTCTCGTTTCCAAAGAACGCATTGGCCCTGCCGTCACCCTTCTAGGAACACTCCCTCGAACACCAAGGACTCTTTTTTTATAGACAAAAGATTGCGGAACCCAACATACACCAGTGACACTTTCAGTATCTGCCCATCAGGAAACACATAATGACCAAACTACGCTATGAGTTCAGTTACCTTTTAGGGGTTCTGTCTTTTATTAACTGCAACAACATCTGGATACACTTGACGAATACAGTACTCATGCACAGTACTCGTACACAGCACTTGTACACAGCGCTCATGACACAGTACTCGTACACAGCACTTGTACACAGCACTCATGACACAGTACTTGTACACAGCACTCATGACACAGTACTCATACACAGTACTCATGACACAGTACTCGTACACAGCATTCATACACAGTACTCATACACAGCACTCATGACACAGTACTTGTACACAGTACTTGTCACTCCATGAATTAATATTAAACGTGTTTGGGGACAGGATTTGTCTTAGGAGTTTTGCAGAGCTTTGCCCTGAAGGAATGTGTGAACGTGTCGGTTTGCATTTCAAATGTTGTTACGCACGGAAGGGTGTCTCTGAAAGACAGTAGCGGCTGTATCCCACAAGGCGCCGCGTTTCTCAGGCCTAAAGCTTTGGATTTGCTTTGTAAAGCACAAGTGAATCTGTTAAAAACTACAGGCTGAGGGCTGACAAAGGAGTGCCCTCCGGAACAGACAGCAGACAGCCTCCCGAATGGCTAAAGCAAAAGCTCTTGTTTAAACCCCTCTAGACTACCTGTCTCCATCCACAATAACCTAATAAACATGGAGCCGATATATTTCTGTTTACCCTCTCTGTTAAATGATAAACTTACCTTAGAATTTAGAAGTTAACCTTTGAAAGACTTTGTAACTGTTTGCTCACATAGATAGAATTTGTTAAAGAATCTGTGGAAGCCTTCCGTAGAAGCCTTTTGAAAATCTGTTAACCTGAGAGGAACTACCTGCTGTTATGTAAACCTGTTGCCCCTGGCAATTATTTACTATTCCCTATAAGTTACCATGTAAGATTTCATTCGGGGCTTTTTTTGGAGACTGACGGAGAGGTCCGAAGCCCCCTGAGCTACCCGCTTTGCCTATAACCTTTATAAACTTATAAAACTATATCTTTGTCTCAGCGTATTCTTTTATTTCTTCCACTTTCCATTTTCCTCTATTATTTTCTTATCCCTTGCAACTCTACCAAAGGGACCCAGCTTTTTGCGGGGAGCACTGGCCACGTTCCCCGCAAGTACCCATACACAGTACTCGTACACAGTACTCATGACACAGTACTCATACACAGTACTCATGACAACTTTGTAAGAAACCACCAAAATGTTCCAAATCGGCCTTACCATTTTGCATTCGTTCCTACCAGCGATGTGGGAGAACCCCAGTTGTGCCGCACCCTCTTCAGCACTTGCTATTGTCAGCCTTTTTATTTTTGGTTGTTTGAGTGGATCTTTCCTGGTTTATTGGTGTCCCACCATGGCTTTGTGTTTCCCTAGTGACAGACGGTGGTCGAGCACCCTTCATGGACTTGTGTGTCACCTGTATGTCTTCTTTGGTGACATATCTGTTCTGTTTGTAATTTTATAATGGGATCAAATGAGTTCTTTATGTATTCTGGACAGAAGTCCTTTATCAGATATGTATTTGATTTTTCTCCTAGTCTATGCCTTGCCTTTTGTTTTCTGAATGGGGTCTTTGTAAAATTGTCTTCAGGTTTATTAAAGTATAATTTACATTCAGTAACATCCGTCCTTTTTAAGTGTTCTGTGAATTCTATCACCATAATCAAGGTATAGAATATTCCCATCACCCTCCCCGAATTCCCCCCATACCCTCTCTGGTCGATCCCCTGCCCCCAACCCCAATCCTTGGCAACCACTGGTCTAACAAGGTCTTTTGAAGGGCCAAAGTTTTACAATTTGATAATGTCCACTTGATCCACTTTTTATTATGTGTTTTAGTCCATTTGTGCTGCTGTAACAAAATGCCACAGACTGGGTAATTTATAAATAGTGGTTCTGGAGGCTGGGAAGTCCAAGATCAAGGCACCGGGAGGGTTAGTGTCTGGTGAGGCCCAGTCTATGCTTCCAAGAAGGCACTTGTTGCTGTGTCTTCACATGGTGGAAGGGATGGAAGGGTGAAAAGGGCCTAGCTGGTCCCCTCAAGTCCTTGCATAGGGGCACTAACCCATTCACCCTCATGACCTAACCACCTCCTAAAGGCCCCACCTCTTAATACTATCACATTGGCAGTTCAGTTTCTCCATCTGAATTGTGAAGGGACACATACATTTGAACCATGGCAATATGGTTCTTCAGGTGTAGTAGCTGAGAAATTGTCAAATACAAGGTCACAAAGATTTTTCTCCTGGAGATTTTGTACTTTTGGCTCTTACATTTAGACCTACGATCCATCTCAAATTAATTTTTGATTAGGGTTTGTAGGAAAGGTAGGCTCGTTTCATTGCACACGGATGCCAAGTCAGTTATTGCAGGCGCATTTGTCGGCACCGTCATTGAAGAGCAACTGACCATACATGTGCACGTCTATTCCTGGACTCCTCTTTTCCGCTGTTCCTGTCTAGATTACTGTAGCTTTATACTAAGTCTTAAAATCGGGTAGCCTAAGTCCGCCAACTAGCTGTTTTTGATCTCTGTGCGGCAAGCCCGGATGCTCGCCTTCTTTCTCTGAGAGTTCATCTAAGTTCTAACGAATGCCTTGCAGGGCGTTGCGTCCTCAGTGCACGCCGCTCTAGCTCAGCGTCATTCACCCCCAACACCAACGAGCACCTGCCGTCGGTGATACCCCTGTGGCCTCTTGCTCCAGAGCCTCCAGCCTGGCAGATGGAGAGCACAAGCAGGGACAGGCAAGCCTGCCCAAGGCCCCGTGCTCAGACGCCTCTCTTGAGTCTCCCTCCTTTAAAGCCAGGCATGGGGGCCAGCGAGCTAGTGCACACTGTCCGAGAAGACATCCAACTGAGGAATAACATGCCAGCCTCTATTTTATTTTATTTATTTACTTATTTTGAGACAGAGTCTTGCTCTGTCACCAGGGCTAGAGTGCCGTGGCATCAGCCTAGCTCACAGCAACCTCGAACTCCTGGGCTCAAGTGATCCTCCTACCTCAGCCTCCTGAGTAGCTGAGACCACAGGTGCCACCATGCCTGGCTAATTTTTTTCTATTTTTAGCAGAGGTGGGGTCTCGCTCTTGCTCAAGCTGGTCTCAAACTCCTGAGCTCAAGCAATCCTCCCACCTCGGCCTCCCAGAGTGATGGGATTACAGGCGTGAGCCTTCACACCTAGCCAGCCTCTCTTCTTCAGACATCTAAGATCGTCATGGTAGCTCTCTTGGAGCTACACCCTGTTGGCTTTGGTAACAGCAAAGCACCCTCCCTAATTCTGCACCCACGGGCTGCAGAGGGAAACTTCCGACACCTCCTCCGGCCCCTTCCCTTCCCAGTCATCCAGCCATGTAAATAAATGCCAGGGTAGGGTGGTGGTGGCTGGGGACAGCAGGGCTGGCTCTGAAGCCCTATAAGCAGCTCTGGGTGCTTGTACGTTGGGGACTGTCCTTACAGTGTGGTCCACTAAATGCCTCTGGGGCCTCACCCTGATAGCCTGACTCACCGATTCCAGGGTAACAGGAAAAGGCCCATTAGACATCCTGTTACACACAGCTCTCATAAAAACAGTAATAATGACACCGAAACACTCCCTTAGTGCTCGCCAGGCACCATTCTCCTTCTCTGCTTAGATTAAGTAATTTCCTCTTCACAACAGCCCGGCCCGTGAAGCAGGAGCCCCTTTCCCAGCCGAGGAACCCGAGGCACGGAGGAGGCGAACTGGCCCAGCCGCAGGGCTGGCGCGTGGCAGAGCTGCAATCCGCCCAGGGCGCCCGGCTGCGTCCACACTGCGGGGCGCCACACCCGGCTGCCTTCCACGTCGCAGAGTCAGGGGACAGGGGTACCCACAGATGCCTCGGTTTCGGCTGCGTATCTGGTTGAAACTAAGTAAGGTTAACGAAGTCAACAGTAGGAGCCAGCGAGAAGGCGCACACGTCGGGTGGCCGTCTCGGCCCTGAGGGCCCTGCACACCTTTTGACGATGATGACGGTGGAGGGGGAGCCCCGCATCCTGACCCCAGGCACTCGGCTAACCCTAACCCTAACCCTAACCCCGCTCACTGGGGTCCCGCATCCTCCGGATGAGCCCAGCAGCGCAGGCTGCGTGCGGGGTGCGCGCGCGTCCCTTCGGACTCCAGGACTTCCCCCAGTGCTGCATCAGCTGCGGAAAGAAAATAGTTCCAGTCCATCTAGCGGGGCAAGGGACCAAATAAGCAGCAGGTGGACAGGCATGAGTCCACGCACATGAGCCGGCTGCCGGAGGAAACAGCCGGCACGTCCCCTGCGCGCGGGTGCCCTGAGGTCCTTGCCGCCTGCTGTCATCGGTTCAGGTTCCGCCTGACGCCGTGGCGCTGGGCCAGGCACGTTGCGCTCCCGGACCCCTTCATCCCCATTGCTAAGGCGTGGAGGGGGCAAGACGTCTTCGATGCTGCGAGTTATTAAATCGAAGGAAGAGGGTGGCCACGCGCTGGTGTGGGTGCTGCAGCTGGTGCAGGAGCGCGGGAGGGGACCTTGCGATTGTGCTGAAAGCGCAGGACAGTGCGGCCACCAGGCAAGCTCGGCTTTCAGCAGGCAAGAGACCTCTAGGCCGCACCTTGAGGGATGCCATGGGCCAGCGCTCCTGGCAGAGCGGTGGCTGGAGGCCTGCATGGGCTCTGGGTGCGGGGGGAGGGAGAGGTGCCCCGGAGGGGGAGGGCCTTGAAAGCTCCCCTTACCCGCAGGCCCCAGATGCCGCCCAGGGTCCTCAGGTGGGGAATTTACATGAAGCGTGTGTTTCAGTGAAGTATTGCTGGCAGGAAACAGACAGGAATTGCAATTGTACGAAGAGGATATTGGAGGAAGGAAGTTCATCTCATAGTCCCGGGAATAATGAGGGCCAGAGCCTGGGGGTGCAGTGGGGACAAGAAGGAAGTGTGGTCCCAGAGAGATTTCCAAGGCAGTCGTGGACAAGCCACCTCGGCTCCAGTTAGATCAGGTTCTGGGGTGATTCTTGGGTTTGGAAAACTGAGTCAGCTGAGTCATTAAGACGTCTAAGTGCCTGCCAAGTGCAGACCTTGTGGCAGATGCTCGCGTCCAAAGATCAAAAAAGACCCGGTCTCTGCCCTCAGGGTGTGTGTAGTTCGATAGGGCAGTGGACGCACAACCAGATAATTGTATCTATGTCCTCGTGGTGCAGAGGATTATGAGTGTCCCTACCTGACCCCAGGGTGGGGTTGGGGGCAAGGAAGGCTTCCAGGAGGAGCGGGGCCTGAGCTTCAGGCAAATGGAGCTCCCAGGCAGTTGGGCAGTAGGGCCCAGGCTGGAAGGCCAGGGAGTTCGTGATGTATTCAGAGAACTGGAAGCCGATGCTGAGGTGTCCAACGGGAGCTTGTGTTCCCTTCTCTAGCGCGTGGGGAGCCGTTGCGGGCCCAAGCCCAGGAAGGCTTGGTCAGATTGGATTTGGGCGGCTTACCCTGGTGTCTCGGGGAAGATGGTCACAAAGGGAAGAGGCGTTGTAGGGAGCACAGGTGAGAGGGGCTGACGCCCGCAGGGCAGCAGGAGCGAGAGCCGCACAGGGCTTCCAGGAGCCTGGGGTGGGGGCAGTGGGTGGGGAAGTGAGTCCGGCATGCCAGGTGCGTGGGGCCCTGTGACCATTCCCGTGGAGGTACCCAATGGCAATTTACTAGTCCAGAGATCTTGGGCCATTCACGTTGGTGATGAGGATTCACTTTGCATATGAGGATGACAAGACCTACCTGATAACGTTGGGGTGACTCACTGGAAAAATATTTCCTGAGCACCCACCAGTGCGCCAGGGGCCGGGGACACAGCTGAACCCCAGCAGCATGAGATACCCAGGAAGTACGAGTCGAGTTAAAAATCCAGGGCT
>RJWJ010025641.1:0-23706 GCA_004363605.1 Indri indri | reverse complement strand
TTTATGTAATTGAATACTACATGTACCTATCACCCAACTAGCGACTATCAACCCATGACAACCTTATTTCACCTATAACCCTCCTACTCCTCTTACCCTTGCTACATTATTTTGAAGCAAGTCTCAGATATATCACTTTAAGACAATGGTTTTTATTCTTTTCAGCCCAAACCTGTGTCAGAATCATAGGATATGATGAACCTTGCACTGTGACTCATTAGAAAGACACTGAAAATGAACAAATATAGAGGCAAAGTCTCTCTAATAAAGAGAAATAAAAAATAAGACAATATTAACACAATTATGAGTCATTTGGAGAAGAAGATAAAAGAATCATTTATAAATAATGTTAATCTGGTAAACAAGGTTACTAGCAAAATCCTATGACATGAATTAAACTAATGAAGTTAAATATGTGAGCAGGAAATAAAAGGAAATTCAATTTTAAAATGTGTAAGGCATCAAAGAAAGAAGCTATGAAATAATTATTAGACTGCAAAGAAAAACCTGAAAGCAGAAAGAGACCTGGGCTGAGTGTGGGATGGGAAAGCAAACGTAGTGCAAGTTGGAATGTGGCCCGGCCCACTTAGAAGAGATCCCAGCTAATCCTTCCATTTGGTGATTACGGCCTGTGCACCTGCCACGGGACGAGCACCGTTCTGGGCTCTGGAATGTCACGTGCCTTTAGGGAACCATCTTTGCTGCTTGAAGAGGAGGCAGCACTTGACCTGGGGGCAGCAGCTGCCTCTACCTGCCTGAACCTCATCCAGATTCTTTATTAAATACCTGGCTTCTTGAGAAATGGAGGCAACTGGAAGGGGTTCAAAGAAGTGGAACAGAAAATAATTAGAGGAAGAGATTGATTTTAGCAGAAAGATCAAAGGAACCAAATGCAGGGAACTTGGCTAAGCAAGAGCTCAGGAAAAATGAGTGATTTGAGGCATGTAAAGAGTAAAGCAATGTTAAGAATTATCGAGCTGGTGCACAGGGCATGATGAACAGCCCTGCGATGGAGAAGCACCGAGCGCCAGGCAGGCCGAGGGCAGGACAAGCTGCTCACCGGGCACAGGAGTGCACGACAACCTCACCGAACACATTCTGATGTTCAACAGGCTTCTGTTGGATGGCTGCCTTGCATGAGAACACCTGCTTCCAGAGAGGTGGCCATTATTTTTAGCCTTACACTTATAGCCCAGACTCAAGCATTACAAAAGTGATTCTTACAACCAAAAACATTTGTACCCCCATAATACTTTGAAATAAAAAAAGCAATCTTTTCTATAAAAAAAATACTGTGTTAAATCAGTTCTGCTCTGGCAAGCAGGATGGACAGGCAGAAAAAGTATTTTCTCTCAAGTGTAATTCATAGATAAGTTCTAGTGCTCCTCACTCCCACAGAGTTTTTCTTGTCAGCAAAATTTTTACCAGTGAAGGCAGAAAGAGAGAGAGAGAGAGAGAGAGAGAGAGAGAGAGAGAGAGAGAGAGAGGGATGGATTGATTCTGTACTGGTTCTATGATTTATTAATATATTATGAATTTTCTTAAGGTCGTATTGGCCTTATTTTGGCAACCTTTTACAGTTTATGATCAGTTTCAGATCCTGAGTCTTTATCGTTTGGAGAGAGTTAAAAATGTACCTTTTTATTTTAAAATATATCATACATACAAAGCAGGGTATAAAAACACATACCTGCAGTTTAATGAATAACTATTAAGTGAGCCAGTATTCCCCACCTCTCCATTTTAAGTTAGAATATTCTGGTACATTTGAGACCCTCTGGGTGTCTCACCCTCATGAGTTTTCTTTCTGCCTCTTTTCTCTGAACACGATCCTAAAATTATGCTCAATTTGTGCCTTTCCTTATAGTTTTGCTATATAAGGTAAAGGATACATATTGTTTAAAATTTGGGGGTTGATTTCTTTTTCTTGAGACTGAGTTAGAGATTTATCTATATCCATTCATTTAGCTAATTATTTTTTAATTAAACTTTTTATTTTGAGATTATCGTATGCAGTTTTAAGAAATAATATGCAGGTCCCTTGTGCCCTTCACCCGGTTACCTACATGGTAACATCTTGCAAAACCAGAGCAGAATATCAGGCCAGAGTATTGAGGCTGCACAGTCAAGACACAGGCCATTCCCGTCACAGCCAGCACCCCTCGTGTCGCCTCTCGTGGCCAGGCCACTTCTCTCCTGCCCCTACTCTCTCCTTACTGCCCGGCAACCGTTCATCTGTCCTCCAGCTCTGTAATCTTTCCTTGCAAGAGTGTTATATAAATGAAATCATACAGTGTGTAACATTTGGGAATTTATTTTCACTCAGTGTCATTCTCTGGAGAGTCATCCAGGTTGTTGTACGTATCAGCAGCTCATCCCTCGTCACTGCTGGGCAGTGTTCCATGATGTGGACGTACCACGGGCTGCTGTACTATTCACCCACTCAGGAGTATCTGTGTTGTGTCCAGTTTTTGGTAGACTCCTTATTTTTAAAATGTAGAAGTGTTCTTAATGTGTATGGACATTTTAAATGTCTTAATGTTCTATTTCTAATTCAGATTTAGAAAAACCAACTAAAATAATCAAGACTACCCTTTAGGAAAAGACTGAGAATCCATTCAGCCTAGACGAGATGAAGGCTGAGAAGGGGTTGATTGAAGCCCAAAGGCAGGAGAATATTCGTGTATTCTTCTCATCTCTTACAGTTACAACAGCTAGGAATAAGAGAATCGGTTTTAGGAGGAATATATTCGGATTCAGTAGTCCTCTAAAGAGTGTGTCCAGAATGGCCCAGAAAAAGGTTTATTATTATCATTAAACCTATATTGTATCACAGTCTTATGGTGGTCTCTTTCCTCACTCCCACGACAGCACTAATAAGAGTCCGACGGACTTGTTTCTTTATACGGCGGACAGGAAAAATAAAAATAATTGAGTTCATAACACTTGCTCTCAAGTTGCAAACAGGGCTTAGAAAAATGGATGTATGTGCCATACATAGCACATCACAATGCAGAAGTTGGAGATGTTCATTACTCTTGCTTCGTGGACAATATTTTGGAGGAAATGCCCACTCGGTACCCCTTGTGGACACCACTGGAGATTCCACACTTTTGAGGGGGGCAGTCCTCCTATCCCAGCCCTGCTGTAAAGCCCGGTGGTAGCATCTGTTCAGCAGAGGGCCTGGCGCAAGGAAGAGGCACAATCCGCTGCATTTCCTTTTTCTTTCTGACCCTTTTCCTGAGGCTGAAATCACTCACGCATGGCCCTCCCTGATGCATCTAAGACTCATCAAACACTTGGCCACCACCTGAAAGTTCTGACACTGGACCCTATTTTGGTGCCCTCACATCCAAACTCCGGGACCTGGAGCAGGCTCGGGTATGCCTCCTCTGCTACCCTTCCTGCGTCCTCCCTCCCGTCTCCCCAGCACCACCCCGGCCAGGCTTTACCATGTTTGGTAACATGGCTAGACGGGCCTGGAGTTTGACTCCATGTGGCCTTTTCTACATTCTTTAGCAATTTTAATGAGGCCTTGGTGGTTACACATTTTAAATAAATGAAAGGATCAAAGCTTATGAAGAAAAGATGCAGGCAGCTTTACATTTTTTGATTTGGGTGTTCTTTTTTCTTTTTTTCTGGGAAGAGCTTAAAGAGGCATGAAGTCATGGAGTAAGAGATCTGGAAATTTCTACTCAGCAATTTTATGCTAGCTCTTTATAAATATAACACATTCCATAAATACTAGGTAAAACTCTAGTATTTCTAAAATCCTGTGAAACTGGTGCATCTCGGTGGAGACACAGGGTATTAGAAACTGTGATGTCTGAAAATTATTGCTATAATATCTAAGACTCCCTCTTTTACTCCCTGTTTAATTTTAGGAAGTTCAGGAACTTATGGGCAGAATATGTGGGTTTCAGCAATGCTGGCTCTTGAGCTTTGCATTGACTTGAGCTCATTCTTCTCTATTTTTATGTCCTTTTTATCCATTCATTAAATAACAAATGTTTATCGAACATCTAATAAGGGTCAGGTAGAGCAATAAGCACTGGAAATTCAAAGAAAAACCATGACATTAGTACCTCCCTTCAGGGGAGCTTAAGAGCTAGGAGAGGGGGAGGGATCCCCAAAGAAAGAAGGAAACGCAGTAGGGAGTGGGGAGGAGTTGGGTGAGGTGGGTGGTTCAGTGTGGTGTGCAAGAGGCTTTAGGGGAGCAGTGAAGATTTTGACCTGAATTATGAATCAGTCTCAGAGCAAATCAGGGTCTGAAGAAATTCCTTATTGCTGAGGCCCAAGAAGGTGACCTTGTCCAGATTTGCATGGCTACTGAGTAGCTAAGACAGGATATCTTAATGCAAAACATTTGTTCTTTCCTTTCTAATATACAGCTCTGGCTTCCCCCTTTTTTACGCAGGCAGTGAAGTGGCCTGACTCTTGCAGGGCTACATCTGTAGCCCAGAGATGAAGGCAGAGCTTCTTTTTCCTTGGTTTTTACAGTAACGTAAAACCACTTGCTTTTTTAATTCTTGGGATCTTGGCTTATGTAGACTGGGTAATGGGATTAAATTAAAGAAGATTAAATTTGTTTTGGGAGGATGACCCTATTTCCTTTATCTTTCTCTTCTTCGGTTTCATCCAAAAATTGCAAGGCAAGATGTAGTTGGTGAGCACCTGGTTCCATCAGCTGAGTCGGAGGCCGTGGTGTGTTGTTCTACCTGCCCAGCATCCATTCCCCAGCAGTGACTACCCGGCTCTGTTCTCAGGACACAAGATTCTTGTGGGGAAGACCCTCATCCTGGTTGCAAAGGCACCTGCCACTCAGTGGCACGATTCACGGGAGGCGGGGGCGGGGAGCGGCCTGCAGCCAGCTCCTCCTCTTCCTTCTCTTGCCACCCCTTTCAGCTCAGCCAGGTGGACAGACTGCTCCTCCCACCGAGTGAGAAGTGGGTTGCTCTGCAGGTGAACTGAGGGGTTCTCACATGGTTGCTTTGTGGATCTCTGCATTTGCAGGGACACTCCAAGGGCAGTCTGGGTGCAGTGGGGGTGCAGAAAGAAGAGATGGGTATGAGGAGAGACAAGAGGACAGCAGTAAGGGGGTTCTCTAAAGTCTTGGGAGCTGAATTGCCTTTGTCGTGGAGGAGCTGATGCACCTGGAAACTATTTGTAAGGCTTTAAAGCCTAAGTAAAATTAGTACTGAAATGCCTGCAATCTCTTCAAGAGATTTTGATGTTCACTTAATGTTACTCTTTCAGAAGAATAAATGCAGACTTGGTCCCAGTTATTCATGTGATTAGACACCGGTTTAGTAAAATGATATATGTAGGCTAATTCCTATTGACCCTTCAGAGAAAGAAATCACATATTGTTATTCAAGAAGCACATGTAATTTTATCTCTTTTTACAAGTCCAAATCAAATAGATTGCCTTCCTGAGCAAAGAACAACTTGAAATGCAGATGGATATGCAAGGTTAAAGAGCAAGAGGATAAGGACTTGCATTTGAAAGACCAAGGTGTTCTGTAATTTGGTGCCACAAAATTCTCTCAAATGAATATAGAGGAAACCACCTGATTGTGAAACTGAAAAATCTCTCAAGGAAAAAAGAGATAACATAAGGGTGTCATGGGAAACAGCATTTTATATTTATTTAGCAGACTTCTTCTTGAAGGTAAAAATACTTCTTGAAACCTTTACCATTACTGCTCCTGTCCAGGCCCTTCGTCTCTGTTCTAGACTACTGAAAGAGCTTCCTATTGAATTTCCCGTCTTTCACCTTTGTCCTCTTGCAATCTGCTCTCCACTCAGTAGTCAAAGTGTTGTTTTAAAGACTGTCTTTTAAAGCTTACAACTCTCCAATAGCTTCCTACTATACTTAGGATAAAATTCAAACATCTGATCCTGGCCTTAGAGGCTCTCAATAGAGACAATTTTTGCAGGACAATATGAGCAAGACAAATTGTATGAGTCTATCAAAGCAGTTCAAGGTGTTTAACACGCTTCCTCCCTGCGCACTAGAAGCCAATAGTGCTCTGTCCTCAACTCTAGCATTTTACATGCAAACCGACCTGCACATCTTCCAACACCCTCTAGACAAAGGTGGGGGGTGTGTCCTCTCAGCCGAAAACCTCTACTAGCCTACTTAATCTTGCTCCTGCCTATCTTCAACCTCAGGATCTTTGCAATGGCTGTTTTTTTCTGCCTGGAGCTTCTTTTCCACATTTAATGTTACCTTCTCAGGGAAGCCTTCCATGACTACCCCATCTAAAATAGCAAAACTCATGCACACGTGAACAGAGTAACTCACTGCACACACTTTATCACTATACACAGTTTTCCTCTTTGTTTACTTGTTTATTGTTTGTCTCTTGTCTATAGACTGTAAGTTCCATGCAAACGATCTGTTTTGTTTGCTGCTATATTCCCAGTGCCTGGAGATACAGTTCTATAAATATTTGTTTATCAAATAAAATAGATGCCATTAAGTTATATGTCATTTAATAACATTTATAATAGCTGTTAGGATGCAGCAGAAAAGTATTATCAAATTCATTTTTCATATAAAGCACTGAGACACTAAAAACTCCCACACTGAATATGAGCAATGCAGGGAAGAACTAAACTAGAAATGTCATTGCCTCCCTGTTAAATCACAGTGGATTATTTCAGTATACGGCAATCCGTTAGATAGGTCGCACTGAAAGACATAACACGCAAAGACCGTAATTAACATAATTCTCTTGTCCCCACTGCTTTAGAGCAAAATGCCTATGTTGGCTACTACTATCTATATACCAGTTGCATTTCATTTTATGTCACAGTTTATTATACTTTCTCAAATCTAGGTTCAAAAAGTTAGATTCACCCTTCAGAGAAAGGGGCAGACAAGGAAATAAGTTGTATTGTTCCCTATGGAAGAAATTAGAATACACATCTCTCATCTGATTCTAGGTCCCAACAAAACTGATCCCCAAACAAGGCAAGGCATCGTGTGGGGATGGTGAATACAAGGTGCTCACATTGCCACTCTCCACTCCAGCACCCTCAAGGGTGTAGCCCAGCAGTTCTAGAACTCTCTCCGGAGGAGCACCATTCCTCAACCCAGTGCACCAGAAAGCTGCTATCAATGAGGCGGAGTTGACAGACATTAAAAATCTATTGGCCAGCCCTGCCTGGAACAGTGGAAAGAGCAAAAACTTTTCAGATAAATCTGAGTTTGAATATCACATCTGCTCTTCATCACCTGTGAGATCTTGGTTACTTAACCTCTTTCTGTTTGTTTAATGATACCAAATTTTTAGGGTAGTTAGGAGACTTACAAATAATGTGTTTATTTAGCACAGTGTTTGTTGTGATTAGAATTCAATAAATAGTAGCATATAATTGTGGTGAGGAGAAGGCTACACTTCACACCCAGAATGGTGGAGGAATTATGTGGGACGGTGGGAGGAGGTGCAGGTTCCTGGGAACACCAGACGGAGATGTGGTGTTGGACTAGAGGAGTGGTTCCCAAAGTGTGGCTCCCAGGCCACCCGTGAACTTGTTAGAAATTGCAAATATTCAGGCCCCAGTTCAGACCTGCAGATCAGAGACTCTGGGGCTGGGGCCTAGCAATCTGTGTTTTAACCAGCCTTCCAGGTAATTCTGATGCATACTCTCTCTAGCTTGGGAACCACTGCAATAGACAGAGCAAAGCAGGAGTGGGGAATAGAAGTGATTAAATCAGAGGAGAAGACTATCTACTCACCCAATGATTAATCAGGGACAAAACAAGGAAGTGGTGCCCCTCACAGACGCTGTGGCCATATCAGCACTGCCCAGCCTAGAGGCGATTAATTTCGCGCTGGTGGGATATCAATTTGCTCTAAACATAAAGGACAGACCCAGAGGACATTAAAACAACATGGGCTTGCATTGCAAGGTTAGGTGTGGGAAGAAAGTCCCAAATGCAGCCTCAGCACAGGCAGACAATAGACTGAACTTCAGTCTCTTTCCCTGTGGAGGGGTAGGTGGCCATTGATTGTTTCAAGTGCAGCTTTGACTGAAGGCAAGAAGCTGACCCAGACACTTCCTCAACCCTCCCAGCTTGGTGGTTTCATGAATGAATTGCATCAGACAAGCTCAAGGTGAACAGTTGGGGGAGGAATGGGGTCAAGGATGTGTTAAGAGGTTCAACTCCACCACAATCTCCTACTTCGCCTGTTCAATGTAGACCACTTGCTTTACCCATTCCAACTCCTTCTGCCGGGATACCAGACACAGAAGTTCTTCCCATGGGGTAAAAAATTTAAAAATATTTTTAAAGAATGTAATCAATTCAAGGACCTGTGAGACCCAGCAGCTTTTTAACCATATCCGGCATTGTAGGCCGTTTCCAAAGTTACCCCTGCAGCAGATCCACGATTGCCTTGACACCTACTTCTCTTTGGTTCCACCTCATTAGAAACTTACATTTTTACTAAAAATGGATTTATATATTCTTAGATACATACCAATATTTGCAGATTATTCTAAAGAGTGTAGACAGAATCTAGGGCTAGTATATTATTATTAAGGGGCGAGAATTTTGTTAGAGACTATTGGGCATTTGGATCCACCGTAATTGTTGAGCACCCACTCTGCTACATTTCATGCTTTCCCGCCAGCCATGTACATAGGTATTATTATCATTCCCATTATGCAGACCATAGAACTAGGCTCAGGCACATAGAGGAACTAGCCTAGAGCTCCACAGCTACTTTAAGTGGCAAAGTGTGGACTCGAAATGCCTCTCTCCTGACAGAGGCGGTGTTAATCCACAACTAGAAGATTAGCTACGGAGGGTACCTGCCCTTACTTAAGTTAAAAATGATACTCTTGATTCCCAGGATGGAAATCCAATGGAAAGTTTCTGCTGCTGAAATTTATCACTACTTTTCTGGGTGGAAAGAATGTTTTTAATTTTAAAAGTGTATCATGCACAGCTTTGCTGCAAGTAAGGCAAACCTACTCTTAAAAAAGCCGAACGATGAAAATGCTGAAAGTAGCAATAACCATGTTCTTAAAGACAGCTGTGTGAATGAAGGAAAAGTAGCAATTGGTTATTATTGAAATACTTGTAAAAGGTGCCTTATAAAAATAAAAAAAGTTTCTTTAAAATGCTTTTTAAGCTTACTTTTGAAGTAGAGCATCTTTATAGAGATTCTAAGATGCCTTACTATTGTTCTTCAAGCATATGGAATAATTTTATGCCAAAATAAAACAACCAACTATTCTTTATGTCTCTGAACACAAAATAAGCGGAAGTGGATTGCTTTAAGAACTTCCAAATAGTGGGCCTGGTTAATAATTAAGAATGGGTTCCTTGGGGAGTTGGGCATCCTTCTTGAAGGGGATGAGAAGAGGGCGATGACCTAACTGCAGTTCTGAAGTTGTGCTACAGAGCTGGTTTCCGTTTCAAAACTTATTTCCTCCTCCAAGGAACAATGTAGCTTCCCAGGTAATAGAAAAAGAAAGAAAGAAATGAGAAACATTTATGGAAACTGTGCTGGGTTCTGGGCTCTTCTAATCCTAACAGCCTTTTTATTTACTCTCTTTACAAACAAGGAAACTGAGGTTCAGACTGGCTGAGCAATTTGCCTACGGTTATGGTATAAATAGAGGGACTGGAAATTTAACCCAGATCTGCTCAATTCTAGGTCCCATTGCTCTTTCCACTTCATCAGAAAGTCCTTCGCAACTACCCACAATTTTAATGGTGAGGAAACTGAGGCACAGAAAAAATAAATGGCAATATGTGACCAGGAGTCACTGTGTGAAATGTTCAGGAAGGTGCATCTTTTTTTCCTCTTAAATGCCTTGATTTAGCTTATAAAAAATCACAGTATGTTACTTTTAGAGATTTTCCAGCTTTGGGGTGAGATTTTGGTTTTTTTGACAGCATTCATATTTGAAAGCAGAATATTTGACACTGCTTTCTGGATTTAGCTTGAAGCAAAGCTATACCCATGCACTCTGCTCCCTTCCACATTGTGAACACATAAGTTAACTTTGTGCTTGGGACACCAGCATTTCAGAACAGGTAAGGCCCCTGTGGAGTCCTTTGTGATTTTAGAGTGAGGAACAGATCTTTCTATTCAGCAAGGAATAATCACCACTTTGTCCACCCATCAGAAGTCAACAGGAGAAGAGAACCCTCAGCACTAACAAATCCCTATTGATAAAACAAAATCTTTTTTCAGAAACATTCTGTCTTTAGAAAGCACTAGCAAATGGATAGAGCACTTGTTAGTTAATAATAAAAAGAATTCTTCAGTGACTACTCAGATGAATGAATATTTTTAAAAGGCATGGAGTATGTAAGGAATTTTAATCCAGCCTCTGTGTTCACTCCCTGACATAACAACTGTAGTGAAACCAGTAGCCTCTGAGTGAGGAATGGCCCCAGACTCAACTAGAAGGAAAGATGACTCCAAACTCTGTTATTTAGCAATTCTCTTTTTTGATTTCTGGGAGGACTTCCTTTTTGGCTGTAGCTATTGAATGGGCTCCGTTAAAGGGCGTTGGATACAATGTAAAATGACCACCAAGTGTTTCTCCTCCTATACTATGCCTATCTCTTTTTATGCTATCAATAAAATCCCAAACCGTATTCATCTTAGCCTTTCATAGACACGCTTCTGCTAGCAAATCTTTAGCTGTTCAAAAGTTTTATTATTAGTTAATTTCAAATGAATATCTTAGGAGGCTCCAGGCCATGGGGGAAAAATCAGGAAGCTGAATTAGTAAATGACAGAGCAGTAATCAGCTTAGATGAGATTACTTTCAACCCTTTGCTGTGGATGACACAGAAATTCTGAGCTTAGAAATTTTCTCTTCTCTGCCACGTGGTACTGTGGGGATACCAGAGATGCATTTCCACAATCACAGTCTTTTTCATTTATTTAGTAGCCTACTGCAGTACTCCACACAATCACACCCACCCCACACCCCGTGCTCTGTGGCAGCCAAACCCTACCTGCTAACCAGCCAGGATGCGCAAAGGGTTAAGGCTGCAGCCTTTCATGCCTGTAGACATTGCAAACATTCCACTAGACTTTCTCCTCTGCAGTCAGTCCTGTAGCTCCAGCTCCTGCAAAGCTTTTCAGTACTTGCAGAAGCAGTATTTCCTCCCGGCTATGTATGGTTTAAACTTGCTGTTCACCAGGTTATAAAGCTCAGGAGTTTAAACTTAGTCCTGCATGATCTTAAGTAGAATCTGTCCCTCTTCCCCTGTTGAATTTGTTTTTCCTGCTGTATCCGGGAAGGCCTCAGGGCCTTGCATAACCTTGCTGCCGCCTCCCCACTGGGAGTCAGATGCATCCTCACTGGCTGCATTACTGCACATTTCCCTAGTAACCTTGTTTTTTCCTTCAACTCAAACTTCTCCAAACAACACCATCTCTGCTGAACCTGAAATTCTCTTGTCCTTTCAAAACAGCATTTCCAACCCGCCATGAGAGCGATTATAGAGGGCAAATTGGTGAGAGAAGGTTTAGGAACTCACCTGCACAGCAGCGAGGACCAGACACAGGATGGGGCTGCCTGCAAACTTCCCAGGGACTGTCTGCAGCCAAGTCTCTTGCCCTTAAAGGGACAGGGTGCTTTTCACCATATAAGGAAGACAGTTTCACTTGTCTGCTTTGGAACCTGTTTAGGCAAAGCAGCTCCTTTTCTTGACATCCCCTGCAGAGGCTTAAGCCTTCTGGGGAAATCTGGAGCCTGTCAATTCAGGATTTGAACATAGTAGGCAGCTTAAGAACTCCTGGATAAGGCACAAGAAAAATGTTTGGCAGGCCATTTTTAAAGGCCAGAAAACCCTTTGTATGGGGCGTGTTCCATTACAAAAAGGGTTTCTGGCAGCTGGAAATATTCCTCAATTACATGAAAAGTCTTCTGCGTCTGTTGCCGATTTGGCTTCCTGAATGATCTTGCTCACCTCAAAGAGGAGAGGCAGTTTGCCCTGTTCCTCCTGAGACTGATACAAAAGAGAGAAGATTGAAGAGTACTGAAGCTTGTGGTGTGAGATTTGCATGGTTTTAGGACACATTAGCACTGCACCCTGCAAACAGTGGAGTTGATTTTGCTATTTCAGCCAGCAGAGAACCTTCCTAAACAGATAAACTCACAGTCCTTGAAGGAGGCTGTCCACCAGCCATTTCCACTCCTGCTTGCCCCTCTCGGCCTCCCTTGCCTAAAGCCAGCAGATGAAGTTTGAAGGCTGTTTTTACCTTCCAGCTGGCAGGGATGAGGATGTGTCTTAGCAAGAGCAAACATTTTCTGCTGGTGATATTCAAATGCAAAGCTGTCCTGTTGGTTTGGGGTGGATTAAAAGTAATTATAAAATGTTAGATTCTAAGAAGAAAGTAGAGCTTAATTTAGTCATCACTTGGGTGGTAGCATGCGTCTTTCTTTGCTGCCAACTGGATATTGTCTCTGAAAATGCTTTGGAGTGTGCCAGGTAGCTCTAGCCAGCACCTACTCTTTATCGCTTAGCTAACTATGTCTAATATTTAGTGTCTGTACCATAGATCTGGGATCTTTTAAAAATGTAACTTGGCGCCTGATTATTTAATCTCATGCTACTTTCACATCTTACCTTCTTGCATAGATTTTGAGTATTGAGGACAAAGATCAGTTTATATTCCTCCATACTCTGATTAACACCCTGCATGGAATAACATATAGGAGACAGGGAAATACTTGTTGGATTAAATCAATTGAATGGAACCCAAGGTTTTTGTATGATGTATACATAGTTTTATGAATAAAGTGAGTGTTTACTAAATTATTGTTGCAGTTGTCAGATAAATACATGATTTCTTTGCTTTACCACCTCTTTTTTTATTTCAGCATATTACTATCTCTTTTATATAAATTAGTATTTATTTTTCATGCCATCAAATTTTCTTCAAGGGCAGAGA
Organism: Indri indri; assembly: GCA_004363605.1. Taxonomy (NCBI): domain Eukaryota; kingdom Metazoa; phylum Chordata; class Mammalia; order Primates; family Indriidae; genus Indri; species Indri indri. The sequence continues at coordinate 10,765 of RJWJ010025641.1, read as the reverse complement.
GGCCAAAGGAATATTTTAAAAAGGTAATCGTGGTGAAAATTCCCTGGACCAACAATCTGACTTCTAGGAATTTAATCTAAGGAAATAATTAAACAGAAGCAAAACGTTATATAAATAGAGATGTTCATTGCATTGCTATCTTTCACAGCAAAAACAAGAGATGACTTAAAGAAGCTGTGATCCCCAACCCCGGGTCTGTGGCCTGTTAGGGGCCAGGACACAGAGTTCTGCTGCCCACCTCCCTGCCCCATCCTAGGAAAAATTGTCTTCCATGAAGGAAGGGAAGCTTAATCTATACAGCCGCTCCGATCCCTTGCATCACCGCCTGAGCTCTGCCTCCCGTATCCCCCTCACCCACCCCGCGGAAAAATTGTCTTCCATGAAACTGGTCCCTGTTGCCAAAAAGGTTGTGGACCACTGACTTAAAGGACCTGAGATCATTTCATACATCAGTAATAATAGCTCATGCTTCATTGATTGCTCATAATGTACCACGCACTGTTCTAAGAACTTCATACAGATTAACTCACTTAATCTGTAATCTTACTTAATCTGTTTTAATTCTCATGACAAACCTACAAGGTAGGAATTGCCATCATCAATCATTTTATAGGCCAGAAAAATAAGGCACAGAAGTTAAGAAATTGGCATTCAAATGGAGGTATTTTGGCCCTGCACTTGCAGTCTTAGGTTTCATCAGGATTTACTGAGCATTATAATAAGCACCGAGGATAGACAGATTTGTAAGACAGAAAAGACTCTCCCTTCATGCAGCCATTAAAAATAACAGTTATGAAAATGTACAAATATGGAAACATGCACATGATACAAAGTTAACTGCAAGAAACAGAATATAAAATATCTATGGTTGCAACAAGCTAAATATCTGCATCTATATTCCTGTAAGAAATGGAAAGCTGTGTATGAACTGAAAATAGTTACATAATAGTGTTGTACAATGATATAATTTTCTCTAAAATTATCTTAAGTGGGTTTTTTTTTTACTATTTTCATTTAAAAGTTAATAAAAAATTAACTCTTACTATAAAAATTTGACCTTGGTATTCTTATTGTTTTTAGCTTGTGTTGCTCCAGCTCCCTAAGTGATGCTCTAGGGCTAGATTAGTGAGTGACAAGAGGTTCTCTTGATGGTGTCATTACGGGGGAGCAGGGAGCTCTCTGCTAGCTGAGTGATTTGCTGTAATAGGGGGTGGAGCCTGCATGCTTCGCATACTGAACACCTGGAATGCCATTCTCCCTTAAATTGTACATCAAAATGGTATCTTACAATGTCCATTTTTACCCAACATCTTATGGTTGTGTGGGCCTGGTAAGGATAAGGCATTATGTGACCGTGATGTTCAGGAAAATTTTTTTCACCAAAATTTTTCCTTATGTGGTTTCTAGCAAGTTTTCTAAATCTGAAAATGTTTATTAGTAAACAAATAGACACATCTCAGAAGATGGGCTTATTCTATGAATGAGTGGGAAGATTTCTGTGTAAATTAACTAGCAATTAAAAATTATACGTAATGCTTAAAGCTATTGAGGTTTGTATTAAATTAATGCATTTATGTTTTGTGAGGTATTGCAAAATCAAAGAAGTTAAGCTACAAAAGCAAACTGAAAACTTGCCTTGAGGTCATTAATATAGTCATAGCCTTTGACTCCAGTAATCATATTTTCTTTTCTAAAATTATTTCAGAGATTTTTCTCTCATGGAAGGAGGGAGAGGAAAGGGAGAAGAGACCATGTGATTCCAGATGAATCAGTAAATAAATACAGATTTTTAAAAATGTAATAAAATGTTTGCAGGAAAGTAGTAAGTTTTTTCTGATAAAATGTTAACAGTATAAATTATATAATTTATACAGTAAAGATATAGGTTGATCTCATTTATTTAATATCTTTCCTAACTCAATGCATATCATGCAATAGTATATATACCTACTTTAGAAAACACAAAACAACAAAATAAACTAAACATCAGATTGAGTAGAGTGGTTATTAATCCTCTTGTGGCCACAAGATCGTTTGAATGTTATGACGAGAGGCATTAGTAAAGATAAATCATTTCACATGTATTATTTTTATGTTGATGTTAATGTTGAAGTTATTATTAAGTATATCACAATTGTTTTGTTTTTTGTGCATTTACATTTATGGTTTTATAAATTGTTTTCCAAAAAAAAATACATACATACTTATTGAAGGATAAGAAGTAAAAAGGGAAAGTTCCTCCTAGAAGTACCTGGAGGTACCTGTTAGGGGTTATAGTGGAGCTTTAGTGGCATTTTGATGGTATTAAGGTCAGGTCCCAGGAACACATCAATCTCATTATTTCTCTCTGATGCAAAATTCCCACACACAAGGAGCTACAGAACAGGAACCAGAGACTAATGCTACTGGTGGCTATGAGAGCGCTCTGCACCCTGATGCAGAGTTGCTAAACATCAGGTTAGAGCCAGGGCTACATCAGTGACCCGACTCACTAGCCCAGATGAGAAACCTCAGGAGAGAGCTTGGAAATGTGCCCTTAGGAGCCAGCACTGGGTCTAGACCTAGTCAAGTTACTTATAGGTTACATATTGCAGTCCTTTTAAAGACAATTTTTTTTTTTTTAATTTGACGATGCTATGCCTGTGACCCATGCTAAGAGGATAGAACCAGGAATCACCTGGATACCCATCTGGGAAAAGGACTGACCAGTGCATGATGCAGGCTAGATATATTGAACAGAGGTTTATTAACCTGTTGACTATCATGAAGGCTTTGCTAGCAGCCCTTTGTTTCATATAAAGTTATAGAAGTGGAACCAAACCTATGCCGCACTTTGCCTTGATGACCACACTTTGCCTTGTCCCTGAGCCCTACGCTAGTCCAGGAAATGGAAGTGCAATCTAACTGCTTCCTCTAGGAAACCCGATTCATTCTATAAGATCCTTCAATCCGTCATGCCCCTATTGCTTTGCTTGAGTGCTTTTCTACTAAATAAATACGTTAATAAATATTATTGATATTTGGGGTTTCATTTTCTGCCCCTGTGAGTTTACGCACTATCGTAGGGTGGGAATTTATAAATTAATTTGACAAGATCTGTTGAAAGTCTACAACACGCTGGGCTCTGTTCAGAACGCTGGAGATACAGCAGTGGACAAAATAGGCAGAATTCCAACACTCATAGAGCTTATGTTCTTGTGGGGGCAACAGACCAATAAATAAAGAAAGAAGAAAATGTCAGGTAGTAACAAATTCCACAACAAAGACAAAATAGGACACATGAAGGGGGTGACTAGGTGTTGGTCAGGAAAGGACTCTGTGAATTCTTGACTGTTAAGCTGATCACATCTTTCTTCTAAGTTCCTGTAGCACCTACCAAGCAGTTCACCTTGCAAATAGTTTGGTGCTCAATCATGTTATTATCAATAATATTATAGGATCATTTACAAAAAAAACTTTTTTTGAAACCCGACAAAAGTGTCTCTTTCATGGCTTTGACCTCATTGGTTCAGAGAGTAAGATTTGTTTTTTGATCTCTAAATCATCTGGTGTTCTCAGTGGACTTTTAATGTAAGCTTCCTCTTCTGTTTCCAGCTTATTGCCAGTTGCCACTTATAGTGGTTACAAAAGAGCCAATGCAAAAATAAAGTGATTTCAAATTCTGGTAGGAAACACCTGCTAAATAGTTAGCATTATCCTTAGATAATCTTCTGTTTAAGCAATTTTGGAAGCTCCCTAGTTGTACTTCTATAAAGGTTTGCACCTGGGAAATGGCACAGAGGCTTTTATGAGAAATGCTATTACAAGCCTCGCAGCAGAGCAGAGAGAGAGGAGAGGCTGCAGGGAGCTCTGCTTTATAGTACAGTAAGGTTAGCCATTTACTGTTCCCATAAGCTATTTCGCCTGCAATAAAGGTCAATGGGCCTTTTTAGGGAGGAGAGGTAGACCCCTGTCTAAAACTGCCATCTTCAGAGTCAAAAAGACAGGCTGCTTTAGATTCTTCTGGAAAGTGATAGGATGTTTATTTAGCTGGGAGAATGGTTCAGTATGACCAGCTGATGAGCAAGGCAGTAAGAATTCACTAACTTCAGGGTGGAAGACTTAGACCCTAAGGTAGCTTGACCACAAAGCTAAGCAGGGTGTGGCAGATTGTGGCTCTGCTTGTTACCTTCATGTGTGAATTCTGCCAAGAAATGTAACATTTCTGTACCTGGAACTCTCCATCCCTACACTTCCTGGGAAGTTGGTGTCCTAAAGGAGTCTAGTTTGCAGTCCACGGAGCTGCAAATCCAGCAGAGCAGAAGCAGTCCCACTAACAGTTGATTTTTTTTCTTGTTAGATTTTTAATAAGGAAATCAAACTGTGCGGGCATTTCTTGGAAGCACTGAGTTTCAACATTTTTGTTCAATATCTCCTAAAGGAATTTTGAAAAACTAAGTACCCTCCTCCTGTTTTAAGTTGTAATCTAAAAAATTTCATCAAAATGTAAATGGTATCTCCATATTACTTTCCACAGAGGACTTGGGTGGGGCAAAGTCAATATATGTAACCTAAACATTTGTACCTTTGTAATATCCTGGAATAAAAAATAAATAAAAATGTTAAAAAAATGTAAATGGTTGTGAAGGATGTAATTTATGGTCTTTCGTAAATATTGGCTTTTTAAAGTAATACTTTCATTCAACTTGTAATATATCCAATGGAATATAAGTAGTATAGCAACTTGATGTCCACTATCACCCACTAGGTAAGAGTTGGAAATTTTGCATAATTTCTTTTTCCCTTTGAATTCTTATTTGCATTCCTTTGTATAATTTTATCCTAATAAAATACATTTTTGTGCTTAAGAGTGTTTAATTATTTACCTTAGTATAGCTTTCTATAATAAAAATCAGTGAAATTAAACTTTTTTCTTGCTGTGACCATAAGGCTCTATAAAAAGACAATTCATCTGGATTGAGCATCACAGCAATTATTACCAGTAGTACCGGTGGCAGAGCTGATGCTCTGTGCTCACCGCACCCTATTCTCTTCCTGGAGACCCAGGAAGTTTATATTTCTTAGTTTTCTCTTCGGAGTGTGAGCAGAAATGATGTACTATTTCCTGTCCCAGGCAGTCAAGAGGGGATTGAATTTCTCTCTCTCTCTCTCTCTTTCCATCTGAGATGGCAGAGATGTAAAATGGAAGCAGTGCTATCTAGATACCCTTTGAAAGAGAGTCCCCAAGGAGGGTTCCTTATCTGCATCAAACTGTGGTGTGAATGAGCAATAAACTTTGTTGTGTTAAAGGCATCGAAGGTTTGGGTTTATTCATTACTGTAAGGTAGCTTACACTGCACTGATGCACATGGGGCATAAAAGATCAAAATGACATAAATATATTACAACTTTTAATAGGTAATTATTAAGAATGAAAAATTTAAATTCTTGAAAATGAATCTCTTAATGAAACCATTGAGAAATCTTGTCAATGTAGATGGAAATGAAGGTGGTTATAACAACGTCACTCAATTCCCATTGAATTATATGCACATGGTGATCTATAATAAAAAATTTTAATAATTTATCAGCTGACAACTGAATTGTGCCCCCTTTGAATTTTATTGAAGGCAAAGATTTAGCAACCATGTGACTTGCAAAGAAATTTGTTACCCAGGCATTAGAGTCGTTCATTTTCTCAACATCCTTACCAAAATTTCAAATTATCCTTTTATGTGGAGCTCCAGAATATTTAACAGCCCAGTATGAATCACCATAGCAAGATTTGTAAAATGGGAGAAAGTCACTTGAAAAGGGAGGGAGGAAAGGATATCTCAGGCAGTCAATTTTACAAACAAGTTATATGAAATTTGAAAATCTGTAAATTAATTTCCTTAAACATGTCTATGTTTATATACCCTTTGAACATCTCTGTGAATGGTGAGGGACAAAAGAAGCTGGTCTGGGGAAGAGGGGGAGGAGCCGGGAGGCAGAGTGTCTCCTGACCTGGTCCTTTTTTGGCTTTTGGCTGCAGATCTTTACCTAAACCCTTGGTCCATCATTTCCTCCCTTCCTCCTAACTCCCCCTAGCTCACAGTGAAAAAGGTCCTGATTAAGATTAAAATCTGTAACTTCTAAGGAGTTATTTTAAATCAATGAGAAAAATACAATTATTCCAACAGAAAAAGATGGGCAAATGATATGAATAGGAAATTAGAAAAAGAAGAGATACAGGGCTGGGCGCAGTGGCTCACGCCTGTAATCCTAGCATTCTGGGAGGCTGAGGGGGGAGGATCACTTGAGCTCAGGAGTTCCAGACCAGCCCGAACAAGAGCGAGACCACGTCTCTACTAAAAATAGAAAGAAATTAGCTGGACAACTAAAAATATATAGAGAAAATTAGCTGGGCATGGTGGCACATGCCTGTAGTCCCAGCTATCTGGGAGGCTGAGGCAGAAAGATTGCTTGAGCCCAGGAGTTTGAGGTTGCTGTGAGCTAGGCTGACACCATGGCACTCTATCCCTGGCTACAAAGTGAGACTCTGTCTCCGAAAATGGTCAATCCCTATAGAAAATGTTAAAACTCACTCAGAAATCATAGATATGCAACTTAAGACAATAAGATACCATTTTAGAAATCAAACTGGCAAACAAATTAACCTTTAGTGGTGGTTGTGAAGAAAATAATCTGGTTCAGTACTTCTAGAGAGTAATTTGGCAATATGCATCGAAAGCCTTAAAACTGTATAAAGTTAAGCTAGTGATTCCAATTCTAAGAATTATTCTAAAGAAATAATCATAAATATGTAAAAAGCAGATTCAGTCTCAAGCTTTGTCATTGTGTTTTAGTCAAGGTACTTTTGGTTTCAAGTTATTAGGTTGCAAGGCATCTTTCATTTGAAATGCCATCTCTCACCTGCTTTTTCTGGGTCTCTTAGTTAAAATTCTTGACTGATTTAGACTGATCACTTACTGAGTGCCAATAGATTGACTGCGCTCACCCAATCAGCTTTGTCTAGGAGGAGAAGTGTCATATGATGCATAGAGACCATATATGAGGTTAGGGTTAAGTTCTTCAGAAGATAAGAAACTAAATAAACATAACATACATATAATGATGAAGAACAGAACTAACTTAAAATTCCAACCCCGTATGCATGGTCAGACAGAGTGACATAATGGACTTTGGAGACTCAGAAAAGGGAGGATGGCAGGAGGGTACAAGTTAAAAAATTACGTATTGGGTACAATGTATTCATACTATTCAGGTGACAGGTATACTAAAAGCCTAGACTTCCCCACTATACAATTCATCCATGTAACAAAAATCACTTGTACGCCCTAAATCTATTAAAATAACAACATGTGTAATCAAAATATTTTACCCCTGTAATATGCTGAAATTTTAAAAAAATGAAAAAAAAATTTTAAAAATTCTGACCTAGGATATAAAGTAAACTCTGACACCACACAATAAGATGGTCATTAAAAATGTTCTTGTAGAAAACTATTTAATAATATTGAAATATACTTGCGAAACCTTTCTGTTTCAAGAGCAAAGGAAAACATGTTGCAAAAGAGAATATACAGTATAATCTCATTTTTAAAATGTTTACATTTATAAAGAAAAAAACATGCAGGAAACCTTTAGTGATAGAAATATTCAAATGGTGGGGTCACTGGTGATTAGTAATTTCTCACCTTTATGAAACTCCATTGTTTCTAAATTAACATGTAAGTATTTTGATAAGAAAAACAACATCAAGATTTAGTAGTAGTTCTCCAATCTCTAAGAGGACTGAAGAAACAAAGTGGAACCCAAATTCTGGATGAACTAAGGTTCTGTTCAAAGACTCAGACAAGAGATGCAAAATACTTCCCCAGTTCCTGGAGCACTGAAGACATACAGGCTCTGGGGGATGGACACGCTTGAAGCTCTGACTCGGGCGGGGCAAAGGCAATATATGTAACCTAAACATTTGTACCCTGTAATATGCTGAAATAAAAAATAAATAAAAATTGGAAGCCTAAACTTTTGATTTGACTTTGGCTAAACTTAAGTGAAATTATAGATCATTGTGGATTTAATGAGATGCTTGAGAAGGAAATGTTTTGTTAAGCCAACTACTTTGAGAAGTGCTGATTATTACTCTTCTTCATAAGATAAGAAAGAGAAGATTAAGGAATATTTACTTTCTAGTAAAAACAGGAGCACAATAAACAGGGAACATTGTTGAAACATAAGCTAGGGGAACAAAGGTCTTATTTAAATTTAAATATTTGCCTACGGTGTTTTAAAATATGATAAATTATAGCTTCTCTTTTTTTAATGTTTACTGAGGAGAGGAAGACATTCTCTAAGATGCTCAAATATTAACAGTAAGTGTGATCATTAACTACAAAGTCTGAGATTACCACAAAGCTTGTAAAACATGTCTGATACAGAAAATTGTATTTGTTTGCTTGGCAATAAAATATGGTATAAGAAATTACCTTTGTTCGAAAGCTGAATACGAACTCTCCACTTTGGAGAGGTCACCCACTCCTCAGTCATTGGATTTACCAGCCAGTTTAAACCCCTGCCACACCTACTCGTATTGGATAGGTTCTTGTATTAGTCCAATACCTTGGCTCTAGCTTTCTCTTGGCAGAACCCCTGAAACAAAGAATGCTTCTAGCAGATTCAGCTTCTAACATGGTAAAGTCTGATTGATTCCCTGGTGTTTTTCCAGGTTATATCTGGGGAGTAGCAGTGGGCAGTGAGAGAATAGAAATTAACTTTTACTGCGTGAACATGTGTGTTGTTGAAACATTACCTTATTAAGCATTTACTACCTTTGTAATAATAAATGCACTTTCAAGTACACTATACACATTGTTATTCACCTGTACGTGGGGTGGGAGGGTGAAGGTGGAGGGTGGGGAGAACTTAATCTTCTCTTCCTCCATGCATTGAGGTGGATCAAAAACTACCCTCCAGTTACTTGTAATGAAGCTGAATCTGTTCACGGATGTATTTTCTTGACTTCTATACTATTGCACTGCCCATCAATTATTTTTTTAAAACATTGAATTAATTGCCAGCATTAAAAAGCTCAAGTGAGTTTTGCATAAAATACAATACAGTGGATAAAATGGATTATTACTTACATTCCATACATTGCTCCCCACCCCCACTCCCTTCACCACCAAGCACCCAGAGGCTGGGAGCTAAAAATGACATTTTTAAACTGGGCATCTGGACATGACTTAGCTTTAGCTCTGACCAGTCAGACACATTCAAGTGAGATTTGAAAAGCAGCAGTCCCAGCTGCTCCTGATGGCAGGCACAATCTCGTCAAGGACGCTGTGGGTTTTTTATAGCAGTGTGCCTGCCATCAGCTTTCTAAGGGTCAAGAGGTGCGGTCAGCAGCATCTTTAAGCTGTTGTTATTTTTGTTGCCAGTGTGGACCTGACAGGTGGGGCACGGCTCTGGAGCCAACAGTAACAGCAGCAGCAGCTTCCTAATCCCTAGATCATTCTTACAGCTAACAGTTCAGGCCGAAGCTTCCTGATTTCTCTCTTCCTGGCTAAGGCAGGGTCGGCAGCTTCCTTTGGGGCTGGATCTTCATTGTTCTCTGGCAGTCATTCCTGGAGGCCCAGCCTCAACACATTGTGAGCACCTAATTCCCTGTGTTGATACCCTTTGCCCTTAATGCTTAAAATAGCTAGAGCAGTTTCTGTTTTCTGTAACAGAACTCTGACTAATACACAAGAAAAGTAAGAGCTCTGGCGACATCCGGTCCCTATTTTGGTTACGATAACAATAGACCGGATATGAGTAGTAGGATCTAGTATGCGCAGTCCCTATCATACCTTATTGTACCCCCTAAATGGAGGCCATTTGTCAAATGATCTTTTTCACTGTATTTGTAGTGTTTGTATTTAAGAGACATCCACTTCTCTTCAGTATTTTACCTTCTTGGACCCTATAAGGATTTGAGGGTAGAGTTTGCTACCCCACTAATACTTATTCAAAACTTGGTTGAAAAAAATTATTTGATTTTATAAAGAATGTGATTCTTTCATTTTGAACATGCTCCAAAATGTCCCGAAATCAAAGCCAGAAAAGTGTATACCTAAACTGCATTACTTAGGTCCCTGTTAACTGTTTTTACCAAACTCTAAAACTAGTTTTATTAATCCTAAAAATGCTGTTGAGTAAACTGTAATGTCACCTCTATGAGTACACAACAAAGAGATTTCTTTCAAGTTTTATCTTATAATCATGTAATAGATCACGTTCACTTTTTGCATTGGCTGTTAGAAAGGTAAGGTCAAAGACCGCCTGAGTGGCTGACTTCCTGCAGTATATATGACTTCATGCTTGTACCTTGTGTACTAACCCTACTCCTGACTGTGACTCATGATTACTACCCTGGTTTTTTCTTCATTTGGATTTATTCACATATTAAAAAGAATTCTAGTGTAGCTTTAAGTTTTTTTAGTTTTACAGTTTCAGGTCTTACATTCAAGTCTTTAATTCATTTTGAGATGATTTTTATCTTTTTAAATGTAATTTTTATTTTTAATTGATAATAATTGCACATATTTATGGGTACAATATAATGTCTTGCTACATGTATACATTGTGGAATAAGCAAATCAGGCTAATTAACATACCTATTGCCTCACATAATTTCTTTGTGGTAAGAACATTTGAAATGTACTCTTTAAGCAATTTTGAAATGTACAATATATTATTTTAACTATAGTCACCTTGCTGTGCAATAGAATGTCAAAACTTC